>CALNHX010000847.1:0-279014 GCA_940337035.1 Agriotes lineatus
AGCAAATAATTTCTGCATATGTATTGATATGGCGTTTAGTAAGTACAGTTTCGCTTTTCGTGTACCGTTAATTGCTTGTTATTAAATTTGTCGGTATTTTTAGCAGCCATTACCAACAATATGGTTGATTTACAATAGTTGGTTACCTATATAATACGCGTAGGTAAGCGTTGCATATGTACTAATAGAACGTTTAGTAAGAACAGTTTTGCTTTTCGTGAACAGTTAAATGCTATTTATTAAATTTTAACGGTATTTTTAGCAGCCACCACCAACAGTATAAATATTTTACGATAGTTGGTTACCTATATAATAAACGTAGGTCTCCGAGGAGCTTATATTTATAAGAATATGCGCTTAGAAATAACCTCAACAATGCAGAAATTTATAAAGTCTTTGTGGACTGTTTTACTAGTTACAGTAAATTAATAAGAACGCGTTTCCACACACCCTAGCAAATAATTTCTGCATATGTATTGATATGGCGTTTAGTAAGTACAGTTTCGCTTTTCGTGTACCGTTAATTGCTTGTTATTAAATTTGTCGGTATTTTTAGCAGCCATTACCAACAATATGGTTGATTTACAATAGTTGGTTACCTATATAATACGCGTAGGTAAGCGTTGCATATGTACTAATAGAACGTTTAGTAAGAACAGTTTTGCTTTCCGTGAACAGTTAAATGCTATTTATTAAATTTTAACGGTGTTAAGGACTTTATAAACTTTTGCCGCTTCTCTTGCATTCTGAATTCATACTGTGCGCAGTGGACTGCCAGGCGGGCGTCCGTTTCTAAAAATTCACTTAACTTCCATCTGTCGACGAGACTGCATGCGAAGGAGTCTGCACCGCGAAAGCTAATTCTTGTAAATGTTCAAATGTTCAATGTGTTGTTTATTGCTAATAAAGTAACATATTTCCGGCTTTCAACGAGTGTATTTATTCAGTGAAACCTACAATTCATACAGTCCACAAATTCCAAGGCGAGCTGGCAATCAGGAATTTTCCAAATAACGGAAAACTGAGAGGCTCCACAACATTGGTCCTACAGAGCCAGGATTAAACCACATTAGGTCATTGCGAGTCCAATCAACAGCGACAGCATTCGACAACATTGGTCATTGGCAAGTACAAAAGCATATTCAGTTTTGTATTGCATCGCATGCAATCGACCGCAAGGAAGCAGCGTTCCATATTCGCAGCAACGCGTGGAACGAAGAGGGCATATGCGGTGCCCGTACCGAGAGGAAGGAAGACAGCAGACGGTGCTATCAACGCCAAGTTCGTGCACGTGGGCATTGCAGCTGCAGGCGAGACGGTAGTAAGAACAGAAAACCGACAAGGCGGCACACACCAATATCAATGTATGCCTAATTTCCTATTTTTGTGATTTCCTATGCATGAATATTTGGTTTTCTATCATATGTGTTATACATGTGCATAATTTCAGCTGCGTATTATTGCGCAAACAAATGGTTTATGAGTCATATAAACATTTTAATTGCGTGAAATGCCAAGCTATTACGTTTGTTAGCGATAACCCCTGCATTTTCAAATTGCAGAGCCGTTTGCGTTGTTAAAACAGTCTCGCGTTCGTGGCGCAATTTGGTCTTGCGTAGTACACGGCCATCCGCGTCGTGATTCATTCCGAGTACCGGAGGCGTACCAAATTCGCGCCAGAGGCGTGCGAAAGGTTTTATCATTAAAGAATATTTCAGATTCTGCAAGTAGTAAGGCTACCACGCGTAGCATCTTGCCTGAAATATAACAGATAGTTGACCCGTTGGGTCCGCGTACCAGAAGCGTACAAAATTCACGCCAGTGGCGTACGAAAAGTTAGTTCGATCTGTTAAATTGTTTTTAATCTCAACAATTATGGATTCGCTTGTAAGAGTACGAGACTCTATTAAAGGAAAGCTTACGCGTTTTGCAAATTACGTGCAATCTTTGCAAACAATTTATGATGAAGATCAATTCTTATCTAGCGCTCAGATTGTTCAATTGCAAGAAAGATTGGATGCTATAGCCACCGTGCTATCGGAATATTATGTGGTTCATGAACAAATTTTAGAAAACAGTAAGGATACAGAATCTGAAATGCAGCAACAAGTTGAATTTGAAGATTCTTATTTTTTCGCAATATCACAAGCTAAATGTTTGATTAATGAATACAACAAACAGTCTGATGTTGCACCAGATCGTTCTGGATCGCCTAATGGTAGCGTAAGATCAACGCATTGAAATTGCAGTTCACATTGCAATAATCAAGCTGTACGCCTTCCTGCCATTTCGATTCCCAAATATTCAGGAAGTGTTTCAGAATGGTTAGAATTTCGTGAGATATTTAGTAGCTTAATTCATGAGAATCAAACGCTGACTAATATTCAGAAGCTGCATTACCTAAAGGCTAGTTTACAGGGTGATGCAAGCCAAATTATAAAAAGTTTAGAGTTTACTGCGGGTAATTATACTCTAGCTTGGGATGCATTGTGCAATCGATACAATGATCCAAAAATTCTGGTTCATAACCACCTCAAGGCTATTTTTGAACTTGAATCTTGCAGTAAGGAATCTGCAACTAAATTACGTACGATTAGCGATATGTTGTTCAAACATTTTGCAGCAATCAAATCATTAGCTACCGAAAGCGAGCTTCTTGATTTTGTTATAATTTATGTAGTTTCTAAAAAACTGGACCCCACTACATTTCGTGAATGGGAGGTCCTTAGAAACCGGTCAAGTTCTGACCTGCCTAATCTTGATGAGTTCAAGGAATTCTTACAAAATACAGCAAATCTTCTAGAAACTCTAGAGGTAAAAGATAGCAAGCTTGTACCCGAAAGGTCTTCCAAGGTACATTCGAAATCATTTGTGTCAGGTACCCCTTTGTGTCCACTTTGTAAAGGATCTCATTCCTTGTACAAATGCGATAAGTTTGTCAAGCTGTCTGTTCTTGACAGAAAGTCAAAGGCAAAAGAGCTCCGCGTATGCTTTAATTGCCTAACTCAGGGTCACCTTGCGAGCCTTTGTAGCTCCAAATATACGTGTAGAAAGTGCAAATCAAGGCACAACACACTTCTTCATGAGGATAAACCTCAAAATGCTTCTTCTAGTCAACCAGGATCTGCGATGTCGGCAGAAACCCCTGTTGAGCTAAATCAATCGATTTCGGCATTCTGTTCGAATGATTTTCAGGTACTCTTACCTACGGCTACCGCTAAACTCATCGCTGATGATGGTACGCCTCACGTTGTGCGAATCCTGTTGGATTCCGGTTCCCAATCGAACTTTATACGTTCAGATTTGTGTAAAAGGTTGAAGCTTCCAATTCGCGAAGTCAACGTTACTGTTTCTGGCTTAAGTAAAGCCACTTCTCAAATCAAGGCTAGGTGTGATATCAAGCTGCAAGCCCCTCACACTTCATACGGCATTGGCCTATCCTGTCTTGTTCTCGATGAGATTACGGGTGTTACCCCAAGTTTTCGCGTCCAGCGAAACAGCTTCAAGGTTCCTGATAACATCAAGTTATCAGATCTGTCCTACGACCAACCGGGCACCATCGACATTCTGATTGGTTCGCCCATTTTCTGGCAGCTCCTTTGTATTGGACAAATTGGTCTAGGCCCAAATCTTCCCATCCTCCAAAAGACTCGTTTTGGTTGGATTGTTTCTGGCCTTACAGGCCCTCCTTCTGCGTACCCTGTACAGTGCAATCTTAGCACGATCGAGGATGCTTCTGATCCCATTGCTAGGTTTTGGCAACTCGAACATTACCCAGAGGAAAAGGTCCGCACAAATGAAGAGAACGCCTGTGAGGCACATTTCGTGCAAAACACGCAACGAGAAGAGAATGGTCGATTCGTTGTCTCTATCCCTCTCAAGGAACCTGTAGAGGTATTGGGTGATTCATTGCAAGTCGCTCAGAAAAGATTCTTATCAGTAGAGAATATTTCAGATTCTGCAAGTAGTAAGGCTACCACGCGTAGCATCTTGCCTGAAATATCCCAGATTTCAGATTCTACAAGTAGTAAGGCTACCAATCGTAGCAGCTTGTCTGAAATTTCCCAGATAGTTGACCCGCTGGGTCTGTCAAGCCTTTGGTGGCACGGTCCCACCTGGCTAAGCGAAGGCGAGGCATCTTGGCCTGCTTCCAAACATGTTCGTGCTGAGCTTCCAGAATTCAAAAAAGAAGTTCAGAGTCTTCCTGTAACCTCTGTTGAACCATTTCCGTTCAATCAGTATTCAAGCTTTGCTCGCTTACAACGAGTTATAGCTTATTGCTTTCGTTTTCATAACAATGCGCGAGCCCCTAAGGCTGATCGCCTTTCTGGGCCCCTTTCTACAGATGAACTGCAAGCAACCCTTGTAAGGCTTGCAAGGTTTTCACAACGCGAGTCATTTCCTGACGAACTTAAACTGTTGTCACAGAGCAAGCCTGTGAAACAATCTTCTGCTTTGATATCCCTGAATCCCTTTCTGGATTCCGAGGGACTGCTAAGAGTTGGTGGTAGGCTCCACAACTCTCAATTACCTTTTGACAAGAAGTTTCCTCTAGTGATTTCTGGCAAACATCCATTCGCCAAACTCCTAGTATCGCATGAGCATCTTCGGCTTCTCCATGTCGGACCTCAAATGCTGTTAGCTAATCTCAGAGAACTATATTGGATCACCTCTGGCAGGAATATCGTCAAGCAAGTGGTTCATCAATGCTTACGGTGTTTTAGATTCTCTCCTAAGTTAACCGAACCCATAATGGGAGATCTGCCAGCCTCTCGTATTCAATCATCGCCCCCATTTCATACGACTGGTATCGATTATGGTGGACCGTTCATGATAAAGGATCGTAAAGGACGTGGTTCTAAACTAGTGAAGTCCTACCTTTGTCTATTCGTTTGTTTTATCACAAAAGCAGTGCACCTTGAATTGGTCGCTGACCTTTCTACTGAAGCCTTCTTAATGGCTTTTCGCCGGTTTGTGGCTCGTCGAGGCAAACCGCTCCATGTCTACTCAGACAACGGCACTAACTTTGTAGGCGCTAATTCCGAGTTAATCGAATTAGGCAATTTTCTCGCGGAACAAAACCCTTCTATTTCCGAATCAGTCGCGAACGACGGAGTAGCTTGGCATTTTATACCCGCGCACAGTCCCCACTTTGGCGGATTGTGGGAGGCCGGAATCAAGTCCTCCAAACATCACATACGTCGCGTTATAGGTAACGCTAGTCTAAATTATGATGAATTTAGCACTTTGTTGGCACAGGTGGAAGCGACCTTAAACTCCCGACCCCTGTCCCCTTTGTCCTCTGATCCAAACGACCTTCAGCCTTTGACTCCTGCTCATTTCCTGATTGGTCGTCCGTTGGTGTCACTGCCTGATCCCAACGTAACTGAGATAGTCGAGTCTCGGCTGTCTAAATACCAGTGTTGTGAACTAGTGCGTTATCGTTCAGCGCAGTTTTCGTAAAGCCTTTTGGCTCCCCATTGTTCGGGTTTTCTTGTACTAGATTAAGATCCATGTACTATTATGCTTTGTATATATGTGTGTTCACGTTACATGTTTTACTCTAGCTTTTACATGTCAACTCTGTACTGTTTTTATTTGAAAGGTTACCCTTTCCAAGGCGGGCGGTATGTTAAGGACTTTATAAACTTTTGCCGCTTCTCTTGCATTCTGAATTCATACTGTGCGCAGTGGACTGCCAGGCGGGCGACCGTTTCTAAAAATTCACTTAACTTCCATCTGTCGACGAGACTGCATGCGAAGGAGTCTGCACCGCGAAAGCTAATTCTTGTAAATGTTCAAATGTTCAATGTGTTGTTTATTGCTAATAAAGTAACATATTTCCGGCTTTCAACGAGTGTATTTATTCAGTGAAACCTACAATTCATACAGTCCACAAATTCCAAGGCGAGCTGGCAATCAGGAATTTTCCAAATAACGGAAAACTGAGAGGCTCCACAACAAACGGTATTTTTAGCAGCCACCACCAACAGTATAAATCTTTTACAATAGTTGGCGACCAATATAATAAACGTAGGTCTCCGAGGAACTTATATTTATCAGAATAAGCCCTTAGAAATAACCTAACCAATGCAGAAATTTATAAAGTCTTTGTGGACTGTTTTACTAGTTACAGTAAATTAATAGGAACGCGTTTCCACACACCCTAGCAAATAATTCCTGCATATGTATTGATATGGCGTTTAGTAAGTACAGTTTCGTTTTTCGTGTACCGTTAATTGCTTGTTATTAAATTTTATCGGTATTTTTGGCAGCCATTAGCAACAATATGGTTGATTTACAATAGTTGGTTACCTATATAATACGCGTAGGTAAGCTTGCATATGTACTAATAGAACGTTTAGTAAGAACAGTTTTGCCTTTCGTGAACAGTTAAATGCTATTTATTAAATTTTATCGGTATTTTTAGCAGCCACCACCAACAGTATAAATTCTTTACAATAGTTGGTTACCTATATAATAAACGTAGGTCTCCGAGGAGCTTATATTATCAGAATATGCGCTTAGAAATAACCTCAATAATGCAGAAATTTATAAAGCCTTTGTGGACTGTTTTACTAGTTACAGTAAATTAATAGGAACGCGTTTCCACACACCCTAGCAAATAATTCCTGCATATGTATTGATATGGCGTTTAGTAAGTACAGTTTCGCTTTTCGTGTACCGTCAATTGCTTCTTATTAAATTTTATCGGTATTTTTAGCAGCCATTAGCAACAATATGGTTGATTTACAATAGTTGGTTACCTATATAATACGCGTAGGTAAGCTTGCATATGTACTAATAGAACGTTTAGTAAGAACAGTTTTGCCTTTCGTGAACAGTTAAATGCTATTTATTAAATTTTATCGGTATTTTTAGCAGCCACCACCAATAGTATAAATTCTTTACAATAGTTGGATACCTATATAATAAACGTAGGTCTCCGAGGAGCTTATATTATCAGAATATGCGCTTAGAAATAACCTCAATAATGCAGAAATTTATAAAGCCTTTGTGGACTGTTTTACTAGTTACAGTAAATTAATAGGAACGCGTTTCCACACACCCTAGCAAATAATTCCTCCATATGTATTGATATGGCGTTTAGTAAGTACAGTTTCGCTTTTCCTGTACCGTCAATTGCTTGTTATTAAATTTTATCGGTATTTTTAGCAGCCATTAGCAACAATATGGTTGATTTACAATAGTTGGTTACCTATATAATACGCGTAGGTAAGCTTGCATATGTACTAATAGAACGTTTAGTAAGAACAGTTTTGCCTTTCGTGAACAGTTAAATGCTATTTATTAAATTTTATCGGTATTTTTGCAGCCACCACCAACAGTATAAATCCTTTACAATAGTTGGATACCTATATAATAAACGTAGGTTTCCGAGGAGCTTATATTTATCAGAATATGCGCTTAGAAATAACCTCAACAATGCAGAAATTTATAAAGTCTTTGTGGACTGTTTTACTAGTTACAGTAAATTAATAGGAAATCGTTTCCACACACCCTAGCAAATAATTTCTGCATATGTATTGATATGGCGTTTAGTAAGTACAGTTTCGCTTTTCGTGTACCGTTAATTGCTTGTTATTAAATTTTATCGGTATTTTTAGCAGCCATTAGCAACAATATGGTTGATTTACAATAGTTGGTTACCTATATAATACTCGTAGGTAAGCGTTGCATATGTACTAATAGAACGTTTAGTAAGAACAGTTTTGCTTTTCGTGAAAAGTTAAATGCTATTTATTAAATTTTATCGGTATTTTTAACAGCCACCACCAACAGTATAAATCTTTTACAATAGTTGGTTACCTATATACTAAACGTAGGTTTCCGAGGAGCTTATATATATCAGAATTTGCCCTTAGAAATTAACTCACCAATGCAGAAATTTATAAAGTCTTTGTGGACTGTTTTACTAGTTACAGTAAATTAATAGGAACGCGTTTCCACACACCCTAGCAAATAATTCCTGCATATGTATTGATATGGCGTTTAGTAAGTACAGGTTCGCTTTTCGTGTACCGTCAATTGCTTGTTATTAAATTTTATCGGTATTTTTAGCAGCCACTACCAACAATATGGTTGATTTACAATAGTTGGTTACCTATATAATACGCGTAGGTAAGCGTTGCATATGTACTAATAGAACGTTTAGTAAGAACAGTTTTGCTTTTCGTGAAAAGTTAAATGCTATTTATTAAATTTTATCGGTATTTTTAGCAGCCACCACCAACAGTATAAATATTTTACAATAGTTGGTTACCTATATAATAAACGTAGGTCTCCGAGGAGCTTATGTTTATCAGAATATGCGCTTAGAATTAACCTCAACAATGCAGAAATTTATAAAGTCTTTGTGGGCTGTTTTACTAGTTACAGTAAATTAATAGGAAATCGTTTCCACACACCCTAGCAAATAATTTCTGCATATGTATTGATATGGCGTTTAGTAAGTACAGTTTCGCTTTTCGTGTACCGTTAATTGCTTGTTATTAAATTTGTCGGTATTTTTAGCTGCCATTACCAAAAATATGGTTGATTTACAATAGTTGGTTACCTATATAATACGCGTAGGTAAGCATTGCATATGTACTAATAGAACGTTTAGTAAGAACAGTTTTGCTTTTCGTGAAAAGTTAAATGCTATTTATTAAATTTTATCGGTATTTTTAGCAGCCACCACCAACAGTATAAATATTTTACAATAGTTGGTTACCTATATAATAAACGTAGGTCTCCGAGGAGCTTATATTTATCAGAATATGCACTTAGAAATAACCTCAACAATGCAGAAATTTATAAAGTCTTTGTGGACTGTTTTACCAGTTACAGTAAATTAATAGGAACGCGTTTCCACACACCCTAGCAAATAATTCCTGTATATGTGTTGATATGGCGTTTAGTAAGTAGAGTTTCGCTTTTCGTGTACCGTTAATTGCTTGTTATTAAATTTTATCGGTATTTTTAGCAGCCATTAGCAACAATATGGTTGATTTACAATAGTTGGTTACCTATATAATACGCGTAGGTAAGCGTTGCATATGTACTAATAGAACGTTTAGTAAGAACAGTTTTGCCTTTCGTGAACAGTTAAATGCTATTTATTAAATTTTATCGGTATTTTTAGCAGCCACCACCAACAGTATAAATTCTTTACAATAGTTGGTTACCTATATAATAAACGTAGGTCTCCGAGGAACTTATATTTATCAGAATATACGCTTAGAAATATCCTCAACAATGCAGAAATTTATAAAGTCTTTGTGGACTGTTTTACTAGTTACAGTAAATTAATAGGAAATCGTTTCCACACACCCTAGCAAATAATTTCTGCATATGTATTGATATGGCGTTTAGTAAGTACAGTTTCGCTTTTCGTGTACCGTTAATTGCTTGTTATTAAATTTTATCGGTATTTTTAGCAGCCATTAGCAACAATATGGTTGATTTACAATAGTTGGTTACCTATATAATACGCGTAGGTAAGCGTTGCATATGTACTAATAGAACGTTTAGTAAGAACAGTTTTGCTTTTCGTGAAAAGTTAAATGCTATTTATTAAATTTTATCGGTATTTTTAACAGCCACCACCAACAGTATAAATCTTTTACAATAGTTGGTTACCTATATACTAAACGTAGGTCTCCGAGGAGCTTATATTTATCAGAATTTGCCCTTAGAAATAAACTCACCAATGCAGAAATTTATAAAGTCTTTGTGGACTGTTTTACTAGTTACAGTAAATTAATAGGAACGCGTTTCCACACACCCTAGCAAATAATTCCTGCATATGTATTGATATGGCGTTTAGTAAATACAGGTTCGCTTTTCGTGTACCGTCAATTGCTTGTTATTAAATTTTATCGGTATTTTTAGCAGCCACTACCAACAATATGGTTGATTTACAATAGTTGGTTACCTATATAATACGCGTAGGTAAGCGTTGCATATGTACTAATAGAACGTTTAGTAAGAACAGTTTTGCTTTTCGTGAAAAGATAAATGCTATTTATTAAATTTTATCGGTATTTTTAGCAGCCACCACCAACAGTATAAATATTTTACAATAGTTGGTTACCTATATAATAAACGTAGGTCTCCGAGGAGCTTATGTTTATCAGAATATGCGCTTAGAAATAACCTCAACAATGCAGAAATTTATAAAGTCTTTGTGGACTGTTTTACTAGTTACAGTAAATTAATAGGAAATCGTTTCCACACACCCTAGCAAATAATTTCTGCATATGTATTGATATGGCGTTTAGTAAGTACAGTTTCGCTTTTCGTGTACCGTTAGTTGCTTGTTATTAAATTTTATCGGTATTTTTAGCAGCCATTAGCAACAATATGGTTGATTTACAATAGTTGGTTACCTATATAATACGCGTAGGTAAGCGTTGCATATGTACTAATAGAACGTTTAGTAAGAACAGTTTTGCCTTTCGTGAACAGTTAAATGCTATTTATTAAATTTTATCGGTATTTTTAGCAGCCACCACCAACAGTATAAATTCTTTACAATAGTTGGTTACCTATATAATAAACGTAGGTCTCCGAGGAACTTATATTTATCAGAATATACGCTTAGAAATAACCTCAACAATGCAGAAATTTATAAAGCCTTTGTGGACTGTTTTACTAGTTACAGTAAATTAATAGGAACGCGTTTCCACACACCCTAGCAAATAATTCCTGCATATGTATTGATATGGCGTTTAGTAAGTACAGTTTCGCTTTTCGTGTACCGTTAATTGCTTGTTATTAAAATTGTCGGTATTTTTAGCAGCCATTACCAACAGTATGGTTGATTTACAATAGTTAGTTACTTATATAATACGCGTAGGTAAGCGTTGCATATGTACTAATAGAACGTTTAGTAAGAACAGTTTTGCCTTTCGTGAAAAGTTAAATGCTATTCATTAATGTTTTATCGGTATTTTTAACAGCCACCACCACAGTATAAATCTTTTATAATAGTTGGTTACCTATATACTAAACGTAAGTCTCCGAGGAGCTTATATTTATCAGAATTTGCCCGTAGAAATAAACTCACCAATGCAGAAATTTATAAAGTCTTTGTGGACTGTTTTACTAGTTACAGTAAATTAATAGGAACGCGTTTCCACACACCCTAGCAAATAATTCCTGCATATGTATTGATATGGCGTTTAGTAAGTACAGGTTCGCTTTTCGTGTACCGTCAATTGCTTGTTATTAAATTTTATCGGTATCTTTAGCAGCCACTACCAACAATATGGTTGATTTACAATAGTTGGTTACCTATATAATACGCGTAGGTAAGCGTTGCATATGTACTAATAGAACGTTTAGTAAGAACAGTTTTGCTTTTCGTGAAAAGTTAAATGCTATTTATTAAATTTTATCGGTATTTTTAGCAGCCACCACCAACAGTATAAATATTTTACAATAGTTGGTTACCTATATAATAAACGTAGGTCTCCGAGGAGCTTATGTTTATCAGAATATGCACTTAGAAATATCCTCAACAATGCAGAAATTTATAAAGCCTTTGTGGACTGTTTTACTAGTTACAGTAAATTAACAGGAACGCGTTTCCACACACCCTAGCAAATAATTCCTGCATATGTATTGATATGGCGTTTAATAAGTACAGTTTCGCTTTTCGTGTACCGTTAATTGCTTGTTATTAAATTTGTCGTATTTTTAGCAGCCATTACCAACAGTATGGTTGATTTACAATAGTTAGTTACCTATATAATACGCGTAGGTAAGCGTTGCATATGTACTAATAGAATGTTTAGTAAGAACAGTTTTGCTTTTCGTGAAAAGTTAAATGCTATTTATTAAATTTTATCGGTATTTTTAGCAGCCACCACCAACAGTATAAACATTTTACAATAGTTGGTTACCTATATAATAAACATAGGTCTCCGAGGAGCTTATATTTATCAGAATATGCACTTAGAAATAACCTCAATAATGCAGAAATTTATAAAGTCTTTGTGGACCGTTTTACCAGTTACAGTAAATTAATAGGAACGCGTTTCCACACACCCTAGCAAATAATTCCTGTATATGTGCTGATATGGCGTTTAGTAAGTACAGTTTCGCTTTTCGTGTACCGTTAATTGCTTGTTATTAAATTTTATCGGTATTTTTAGCAGCCATTACCAACAATATGGTTGATTTACAATAGTTGGTTACCTATATAATACGCGTAGGTAAGCGTTGCATATGTACTAATAGAACGTTTAGTAAGAACAGTTTTGCTTTTCGTGAAAAGTTAAATGCTATTTATTAAATTTTATCGGTATTTTTAGCAGCCACCACCAACAGTATAAATATTTTACAATAGTTGGTTACCTACATAATAAACGTAGGTCTCCGAGGAGCTTATATTTATCAGAATATGCACTTAGAAATAACCTCAACAATGCAGAAATTTATAAAGTCTTTGTGGACTGTTTTACCAGTTACAGTAAATTAATAGGAACGCGTTTCCACACACCCTAGCAAATAATTCCTGTATATGTGTTGATATGGCGATTAGTAAGTACAGTTCGCTTTTCGTGTACCGTTAATTGCTTGTTATTAAATTTTATCGGTATTTTTAGCAGCCCTTAGCAACAATATGGTTGATTTACAATAGTTGGTTACCTATATAATACGCGTAGGTAGGCGTTGCATATGTACTAATAGAACGTTTAGTAAGAACAGTTTTGCTTTTCGTGAAAAGTTAAATGCTATTTATTAAATTTTATCGGTATTTTTAACAGCCACCACCAACAGTATAAATCTTTTACAATAGTTGGTTACCTATATACTAAACGTAGGTCTCCGAGGAGCTTATATTTATCAGAATATGCCCTTAGAAATAAACTCACCAATGCAGAAATTTATAAAAGTCTTTGTGGACTGTTTTACTAGTTACAGTAAATTAATAGGAACGCGTTTCCACACACCCTAGCAAATAATTCCTGCATATGTATTGATATTGGCGTTTAGTAAGTACAGGTTCGCTTTTCGTTGTACCGTCAATTGCTTGTTATTAAATTTTATCGGTATTTTTAGCAGCCATTAGCAACAATATGGTTGATTTACAATAGTTGGTTACCTATATAATACGAGTAGGTAAGCTTGCATATGTACTAATAGAACGTTTAGTAAGAACAGTTTTGCCTTTCGTGAACAGTTAAATGCTATTTATTAAATTTTAGCAGTATTTTTAGCAGCCACCACCAACAGTATAAATCCTTTACAATTGTTGGTTACCTATATAATAAACGTAGGTCTCCGAAGAGCTTATATTTATCAGAATATGCGCTTAGAAATAACCTCAACAATGCAGAAATTTATAAAGCCTTTGTGGACTGTTTTACTAGTTACAGTAAACTAATAGGAACGCGTTTCCACACACCCTAGCAAATAATTCCTGCATAAGTATTGATATGGCGTTTAGTAAGTACAGTTTCGCTTTTCGTGTACCGTTAATTGCTTGTTATTAAATTTTATCGTATTTTTAGCAGCCATTACCAACAATATGGTTGATTTACAATAGATGGTTACCTATATAATAAGCGTAGGTAAGCGTTGCATATGTACTAATAGAATGTTTAGTAAGAACAGTTTTGCTTTTCGTGAACAGTTAAATGCTATTTCTTAAACTTTAGCGGTATTTTTAGCAGCCACCACCAACAGTATAAATCTTTTACAATAGTTGGCTACCTATATAATAAACGTAGGTCTCCGAGGAGCTTATATTTATCAGAATATGCGCTTATAAATAACCTCAACAATGCAGAAATTTATAAAGCCTTTGTGGACTGTTTTACCAGTTACAGTAAATTAATAGGAACGCGTTTCCACACACCCTAGCAAATAATTCCTTTATATGTGTTGATATGGCGTTTAGTAAGTACAGTTTCGCTTTTCGTGTACCGTTAATTGCTTGTTATTAAATTTTATCGGTATTTTCAGCAGCCATTACCAACAATATGGTTAATTTACAATAGTTGGTTACCTATATAATACGCGTAGGTAAGCGTTGCATATGTACTAATAGAACGTTTAGTAAGAACAGTTTTGCTTTTCGTGAAAAGTTAAATGCTATTTATTAAATTTTATCGGTATTTTTAACAGCCACCACCAACAGTATAAATCTTTTACAATAGTTGGTTACCTATATACTAAACGTAGGTCTCCGAGGAGCTTATATTTATCAGAATATGCCCATAGAAATAACCTCACCAATGCAGAAATTTATAAAGTCTTTGTGGACTGTTTTACTAGTTACAGTAAATTAATAGGAACGCGTTTCCACACACCCTAGCAAATAATTCCTGCATATGTATTGATATGGCGTTTAGTAAGTACAGTTTCGCTTTTCGTGTACCGTTAATTGCTTGTTATTAAATTTTATCGGTATTTTCAGCAGCCATTACCAACAATATGGTTGATTTACAATAGTTGGTTACCTATATAATACGCGTAGGTAAGCGTTGCATATGTACTAATAGAACGTTTAGTAAGAACAGTTTTGCTTTTCGTGAAAAGTTAAATGCTATTTATTAAATTTTATCGGTATTTTTAACAGCCACCACCAACAGTATAAATCTTTTACAATAGTTGGTTACCTATATACTAAACGTAGGTCTCCGAGGAGCTTATATTTATCAGAATATGCCCATAGAAATAACCTCACCAATGCAGAAATTTATAAAGTCTTTGTGGACTGTTTTACTAGTTACAGTAAATTAATAGGAACGCGTTTCCACACACCCTAGCAAATAATTCCTGCATATGTATTGATATGGCGTTTAGTAAGTACAGTTTCGCTTTTCGTGTACCGTTAATTGCTTGTTATTAAATTTTATCGGTATTTTCAGCAGCCATTACCAACAATATGGTTGATTTACAATAGTTGGTTACCTATATAATACGCGTAGGTAAGCGTTGCATATGTACTAATAGAACGTTTAGTAAGAACAGTTTTGCTTTTCGTGAAAAGTTAAATGCTATTTATTAAATTTTATCGGTATTTTTAACAGCCACCACCAACAGTATAAATCTTTTACAATAGTTGGTTACCTATATACTAAACGTAGGTCTCCGAGGAGCCTATATTTATCAGAATATGCCTTAGAAATAACCTCACCAATGCAGAAATTTATAAAGTCTTTGTGGACTGTTTTACCAGTTACAGTAAATTAATAGGAACGCGTTTCCACACACCCTAGCAAATAATTCCTTTATATGTGTTGATATGGCGTTTAGTAAGTACAGTTTCGCTTTTCGTGTACCGTTAATTGCTTGTTATTAAATTTTATCGGTATTTTCAGCAGCCATTACCAACAATATGGTTGATTTACAATAGTTGGTTACCTATATAATACGCGTAGGTAAGCGTTGCATATGTACTAATAGAACGTTTAGTAAGAACAGTTTTGCTTTTCGTGAAAAGTTAAATGCTATTTATTAAATTTTATCGGTATTTTTAACAACCACCACCAACAGTATAAATCTTTTACAATAGTTGGTTACCTATATACTAAACGTAGGTCTCCGAGGAGCTTATATTTATCAGAATATGCCCTTAGAAATAACCTCACCAATGCAGAAATTTATAAAGTCTTTGTGGACTGTTTTACTAGTTACAGTAAATTAATAGGAACGCGTTTCCACACACCCTAGCAAATAATTCCTGCATATGTATTGATATGGCGTTTAGTAAGTACAGTTTCGCTTTTCGTGTACCGTCAATTGCTTGTTATTAAATTTTATCGGTATTTTTAGCAGCCATTAGCAACAATATGGTTGATTTACAATAGTTGGTTACCTATATAATACGAGTAGGTAAGCTTGCATATGTACTAATAGAACGTTTAGTAAGAACAGTTTTGCTTTTCGTGAACAGTTAAATGCTATTTATTAAATTTTATCGGTAATTTTAGCAGCCACCACCAACAGTATAAATCTTTTACAATAGTTGGCTGCCTATATAATAAACGTAGGTCTCCGAGGAGCTTATATTTATCAGAATATGCGCTTAGAAATAACCTCAACAATGCAGAAATTTATATAGTCTTTGTGGACTGTTTTCCCAGTTACAGTAAATTAATAGGAACGCGTTTCCACACACCCTAGCAAATAATTCCTTTATATGTGTTGATATGGCGTTTAGTAAGTACAGTTTCGCTTTTCGTGTACCGTTAATTGCTTGTTATTAAATTTTATCGGTATTTTCAGCAGCCATTACCAACAATATGGTTGATTTACAATAGTTGGTTACCTATATAATACGCGTAGGTAAGCGTTGCATATGTACTAATAGAACGTTTAGTAAGAACAGTTTTGCTTTTCGTGTAAAGTTAAATGCTATTTATTAAATTTTATCGGTATTTTTAACAACCACCACCAACAGTATAAATCTTTTACAATAGTTGGCTGCCTATATAATAAACGTAGGTCTCCGAGGAGCTTATATTTATCAGAATATGCGCTTAGAAATAACCTCAACAATGCAGAAATTTATAAAGCCTTTGTGGACTGTTTTACTAGTTACAGTAAATTAATAGGAACGCGTTTCCACACACCCTAGCAAATAATTCCTGCATATGTATTGATATGGCGTTTAGTAAGTACAGTTTCGCTTTTCGTGTCCGTTAATTGCTTGTTATTAAATTTTATCGGTATTTTGAGCAGCCACTACCAAAAATATGGTTGATTTACAATAGATGGTTACCTATATAATACGCATAGGTAAGCGTTGCATATGTACTAATAGAACGTTTAGTAAGAACAGTTTTGCTTTTCGTGAACAGTTAAATGCTATTTATTAAATTTTTACGTTATTTTTAGCAGCCACCACCAACAGTATAAATCTTTTATTATAGTTGGCTACCTATATAATAAACGTAGGTCTCCGAGGAGCTTATATTTATCAGAATATGCGCTTAGAAATAACCTCAACAATGCAGAAATTTATAAAGCCTTTGTGGACTGTTTTACTAGTTACAGTAAATTAATAGGAACGCGTTTCCACACACCCTAGCAAATAATTCCTGCATATGTATTGATATGGCGTTTAGTAAGTACAGTTTCGCTTTTCGTGTACCGTTAATTGCTTGTTATTAAATTTAGCGGTATTTTTAGCAGCCATTACCAAGAATATGGTTGATTTACAATAGAGGGTTACCTATAGAATACGCGTAGGTAAGCGTTGCATATGTACTAATAGAACGTTTAGTAAGAACAGTTTTGCTTTTCGTGAACAGTTAAATGCTATTTATTAAATTTTTACGTTATTTTTAGCAGCCACCACCAACAGTATAAATCTTTTATTATAGTTGGCTACCTATATAATAAACAAGGTCTCCGAGGAACTTATATTTATCAGAATATGCGCTTAGAAATAACCTCAACAATGCAGAGATTTATAAAGCCTTTGTGGACTGTTTTACTAGTTACAGTAAATTAATAGGAACGCGTTTCCACACACCCTAGCAAATAATTCCTGCATATGTATTGATATGGCGTTTAGTAAGTACAGTTTCGCTTTTCGTGTACCGTTAATTGCTTGTTATTAAATTTTATCGGTATTTTGAGCAGCCATTACCAACAATATGGTTGATTTACAATAGATGGTTACCTATATAATACGCGTAGGTAAGCGTTGCATATGTACTAATAGAACGTTTAGTAAGAACAGTTTTGCTTTTCGTGAACAGTTAAATGCTATTTATTAAATTTTATCGGTATTTTTAGCAGCCACCACCAACAGTATAAATCCTTTACAATAGTTGGTTACCTATATAATAAACGTAGGTCTCCGAGGAGCTTATATTTATCAGAATATGCGCTTAGAAATAACCTCAACAATGCAGAAATTTATAAAGCCTTTGTTGACTGTTTTACTAGTTACAGTAAATTAATAGGAACGCGTTTCCACACACCCTAGCAAATAATTCCTGCATATGTATTGATAGGGCGTTTAGTAAGTACAGTTTCGCTTTCCGTGTACCGTCAATTGCTTGTTATTAAACTTTATCGGTATTTTTAGCAGCCATTAGCAACAATATGGTTGATTTACAATAGTTGGTTACCTATATAATACGAGTAGGTAAGCGTTGCATATGTACTAATAGAACGTTTAGTAAGAACAGTTTTGCCTTTCGTGAACAGTTAAATGCTATTTATTAAATTTTATCGGTATTTTTAGCAGCCACCACCAACAGTATAAATCCATTACAATAGTTGGTTACCTATATAATAAACGTAGGTCTCCGAGGAGCTTATATTTATCAGAATATGCGCTTAGAAATAACCTCAACAATGCAGAAATTTATAAAGCCTTTGTGGACTGTTTTACTAGTTACAGTAAATTAATAAGAACGCGTTTCCACACACCCTAGCAAATAATTCCTGCATATGTATTGATAGGGCGTTTAGTAAGTACAGTTTCGCTTTCCGTGTACCGTCAATTGCTTGTTATTAAACTTTATCGGTATTTTTAGCAGCCATTAGCAACAATATGGTTGATTTACAATAGTTGGTTACCTATATAATACGAGTAGGTAAGCGTTGCATATGTACTAATAGAACGTTTAGTAAGAACAGTTTTGCCTTTCGTGAACAGTTAAATGCTATTTATTAAATTTTATCGGTATTTTTAGCAGCCACCACCAACAGTATAAATCCATTACAATAGTTGGTTACCTATATAATAAACGTAGGTCTCCGAGGAGCTTATATTTATCAGAATATGCGCTTAGAAATAACCTCAACAATGCAGAAATTTATAAAGACTTTGTGGACTGTTTTACTAGTTACAGTAAATTAATAGGAACGCGTTTCCACACACCCTAGCAAATAATTCCTGCATATGTATTGATATGGCGTTTAGTAAGTACAGTTTCGCTTTTCGTGTACCGTTAATTGCTTGTTATTAAATTTTATCGGTATTTTTAGCAGCCATTACCAAGAATATGGTTGATTTACAATAGGTGGTTACCTATATAATACGCGTAGGTAAGCGTTGCATATGTACTAATAGAACGTTTAGTAAGAACAGTTTTGCTTTTCATGAACAGTTAAATGCTATTTATTAAATTTTTACGTTATTTTTAGCAGCCACCACCAACAGTATAAATCTTTTATTATAGTTGGCTACCTATATAATAAACAAGGTCTCCGAGGAACTTATATTTATCAGAATATGCGCTTAGAAATAACCTCAACAATGCAGAAATTTATAAAGCCTTTGTGGACTGTTTTACTAGTTACAGTAAATTAATAGGAACGCGTTTCCCCACACCCTAGCAAATAATTCCTGCAAATGTATTGATATGGCGTTTAGTAAGTACAGTTTCGCTTTTCGTGTACCGTTAATTGCTTGTTATTAAATTTTATCGGTATTTTGAGCAGCCATTACCAAGAATATGGTTGATTTACAATAGATGGTTACCTATATAATACGCGTAGGTAAGCGTTGCATATGTACTAATAGAACGTTTAGTAAGAACAGTTTTGCTTTTCGTGAACAGTTAAATGCTATTTATTAAATTTTTACGTTATTTTTAGCAGCCACCACCAACAGTATAAATCTTTTATTATAGTTGGCTACCTATATAATAAACGTAGGTCTCCGAGGAGCTTATATTTATCAGAATATGCGCTTAGAAATAACCTCAACAATGCAGAAATTTATAAAGACTTTGTGGACTGTTTTACTAGTTACAGTAAATTAATAGGAACGCGTTTCCACACACCCTAGCAAATAATTCCTGCATATGTATTGATATGGCGTTTAGTAAGTACAGTTTCGCTTTTCGTGTACCGTTAATTGCTTGTTATTAAATTTTATCGGTATTTTTAGCAGCCATTACCAAGAATATGGTTGATTTACAATAGATGGTTACCTATATAATACGCGTAGGTAAGCGTTGCATATGTACTAATAGAACGTTTAGTAAGAACAGTTTTGCTTTTCGTGAACAGTTAAATGCCATTTATTAAATTTTTACGTTATTTTTAGCAGCCACCACCAACACTATAAATCTTTTATTATAGTTGGCTACCTATATAATAAACAAGGTCTCCGAGCAACTTATATTTATCAAAATATGCGCTTAGAAATAACCTCAACAATGCAGAAATTTATAAAGCCTTTGTGGACTGTTTTACTAGTTACAGTAAATTAATAGGAACGCGTTTCCACACACCCTAGCAAATAATTCCTGCAAATGTATTGATATGGCGTTTAGTAAGTACAGTTTCGCTTTTCGTGTACCGTTAATTGCTTGTTATTAAATTTTATTGGTATTTTGAGCAGCCATTGCCAAGAATATGGTTGATTTACAATAGATGGTTACCTATATAATACGCGTAGGTAAGCGTTGCATATATACTAATAGAACGTTTAGTAAGAACAGTTTTGCTTTTCGTGAACAGTTAAATGCTATTTATTAAATTTTTACGTTATTTTCAGCAGCCACCACCAACAGTATAAATATTTAATTATAGTTGGCTACCTATATAATAAACGTAGGTCTCCGAGGAGCTTATATTTATCAGAATATGCGCTTAGAAATACCCTCAACAATGCAGAAATTTATAAAGACTTTGTGGACTGTTTTACTAGTTACAGTAAATTAATAGGAACGCGTTTCCACACACCCTAACAAATAATTCCTGCATATGTATTGATATGGCGTTTAGTAAGTACAGTTTCGCTTTTCGTGTACCGTTAGTTGCTTGTTATTAAATTTTATCGGTATTTTTAGCAGCCATTACCAAGAATATGGTTTATTTACATTAGATGGTTACCTATATAATACGCGTAGGTAAGCGTTGCATATGTACTTATAGAACGTTTAGTAAGAACAGTTTTGCTTTTCGTGAACAGTTAAATGCTATTTATTAAATTTTTACGTTATTTTTAGCAGCCACCACCAACAGTATAAATCTTTTATTATAGTTGGCTACCTATATAATAAACAAAGTCTCCGAGGAACTTATATTTATCAGAATATGCGCTTAGAAATAACCTCAACAATGCAGAAATTTATAAAGCCTTTGTGGACTGTTTTACTAGTTACAGTAAATTAATAGGAACGTGTTTCCACACACCCTAGCAAATAATTCCTGCATAAGTATTGATATGGCGTTTAGTAAGTACAGTTTCGCTTTTCGTGTACCGTTAATTGCTTGTTATTAAATTTTATCGGTATTTTGAGCAGCCATTACCAAGAATATGGTTGATTTACAATAGATGGTTACCTATATAATACGCGTAGGTAAGCGTTGCATATGTACTAATAGAACGTTTAGTAAGAACAGTTTTGCTTTTCGTGAACAGTTAAATGCTATTTATTAAATTTTTACGTTATTTTTAGCAGCCACCACCAACAGTATAAATCTTTTATTATAGTTGGCTACCTATATAATAAACGTAGGTCTCCGAGGAGCTTATATTTATCAGAATATGCGCTTAGAAATAACCTCACCAATGCAGAAATTTATAAAGTCTTTGTGGACTGTTTTACTAGTTACAGTAAATTAATAGGAACGCGTTTCCACACACCCTAGCAAATAATTCCTGCATATGTATTGATATGGCGTTTAGTAAGTATAGTTTCGCTTTTCGTGTACCGTCAATTGCTTGTTATTAAATTTTATCGGTATTTTTAGCAGCCATTAGCAACAATATGGTTGTTTTACAATAGTTGGTTACCTATATAATCCGCGTAGGTAAGCGTTGCATATGTACTAATAGAACGTTTAGTAAGAACAGTTTTGCTTTTCGTGAACAGTTAAATGCTATTTATTAAATTTTTACGGTATTTTTAGCAGCCACCACCAACAGTATAAATCTTTTACAATAGTTGGCTACCTATATAATAAATGTAGGTCTCCGAGGAACTTATATGTATCAGAATATGCGCTTAGAAATAACCTCAACAATGCAGAAATTTATAAAGTCTTTGTGGACTGTTTTACTAGTTACAGTAAATTAATAGCAACGCGTTTCCACACACCCTAGCAAATAATTCCTGCATATGTATTGATATGGCGTTTAGTAAGTACAGTTTCGCTTTTCGTGTACCGTTAATTGCTTGTTATTAAATTTTATCGGTATTTTTAGCAGCCATTAGCAACAATATGGTTGATTTACAATAGTTGGTTACCTATATAATACGCGTAGGTAAGCGTTGCATATGTACTAATAGAACGTTTAGTAAGAACAGTTTTGCTTTTCGTGAAAAGTTAAATGCTATTTATTAAATTTTATCGGTATTTTTAACAGCCACCACCAACAGTATAAATCTTTTACAATAGTTGGTTACCTATATAATAAACGTAGGTCTTCGAGGAGCTTATATTTATCAGAATGTGCCCTTAGAAATAACCTCAACAATGCAGAAATTTATAAAGTCTTTGTGGACTGTTTTACTAGTTACAGTAAATTAATAGGAACGCGTTTCCACACACCCTAGCAAATAATTCCTGCAATGTATTGATATGGCGTTTAGTAACTACAGTTTCGCTTTTCGTGTACCGTTAATTGCTTGTTATTAAATTTGTCGGTATTTTTAGCAGCCATTACCAACAGTATGGTTGATTTACAATAGTTAGTTACCTATATAATACGCGTAGGTAAGCGTTGCATATGTACTAATAGAACGTTTAGTAAGAACAGTTTTGCTTTTCGTGAAAAGTTAAATGTTATTTATTAAATTTTATCGGTATTTTTAACAGCCACCACCAACAGTATAAATCTTTTACAATAGTTGGTTACCTATATACTAAACGTAGGTCTCCGAGGAGCTTATATTTATCAGAATATGCCCTTAGAAAAAACCTCACCAATGCAGAAATCTATAAAGTCTTTGTGGACTGTTTTACTAGTTACAGTAAATTAATAGGAAAGCGTTTCCACACACCCTAGCAAATAATTCCTGCATATGTATTGATATGGCGTTTAGTAAGTACAGTTTCGCTTTTCGTGTACCGTCAATTGCTTGTTATTAAATTTTATCGGTATTTTTAGCAGCCATTAGCAACAATATGGTTGATTTACAATAGTTGGTTACCTATATAATACGAGTAGGTAAGCTTGCATATGTACTAATAGAACGTTTAGTAAGAACAGTTTTGCCTTTCGTGAACAGTTAAATGCTATTTATTAAATTTTATCGGTATTTTTAGCAGCCACCACCAACAGTATAAATCCTTTACAATAGTTGGTTACCTATATAATAAACGTAGGTCTCCGAGGAGCTTATATTTATCAGAATATGCGCTTAGAAATAACCTCAACAATGCAGAAATTTATAAAGCCTTTGTGGACTGTTTTACTAGTTACAGTAAATTAATAGGAACGCGTTTCCACACACCCTAGCAAATAATTTCTGCATATGTATTGATATGGCGTTTAGTAAGTACAGTTTCGCTTTTCGTGTACCGTTAATTGCTTGTTATTAAATTTTATCGGTATTTTTAGCAGCCATTACCCAGAATATGGTTGATTTACAATAGATGGTTACCTATATAATACACGTAGGTAAGCGTTGCATATGTACTAATAGAACGTTTAGTAAGAACAGTTTTGCTTTTCGTGAACAGTTAAATGCTATTTCTTAAATTTTAGCGGTATTTTTAGCAGCCACCACCAACAGTATAAATCTTTTACAATAGTTGGCTACCTATATAATAAACGTAGGTCTCCGAGGAGCTTATATTTATCAGAATATGCGCTTAGAAATAACCTCAACAATGCAGAAATTTATAAAGCCTTTGTGGACTGTTTTACTAGTTACAGTAAATTAATAGGAACGCGTTTTCACACACCCTAGCAAATAATTCCTGCATATGTATTGATATGGCGTTTAGTAAGTACAGTTTCGCTTTTCGTGTACCGTTAATTGTTTGTTATTAAATTTTATTGGTATTTTTAGCAGCCATTACCAAGAATATGGCTGATTTACAATAGATGGTTACCTATATAATACGCGTAGGTAAGCGTTGCATATGTACTAATAGAACGTTTAGTAAGAACAGTTTTGCTTTTCGTGAACACTTAAATGCTATTTCTTATATTTTAGCGGTATTTTTAGCAGCCACCACCAACAGTATAAATCTTTTACAATAGTTGGCTACCTATATAATAAACCTAGGTCTCCGAGGAGCTTATATTTATCAGAATATGCGCTTAGAAATAACCTCAACAATGCAGAAATTTATAAAGCCTTTGTGGACTGTTTTACTAGTTACAGTAAATTAATAGGAACGCGTTTCCACACACCCTAGCAAATAATTCTTGCATATGTATTGATATGGCGTTTAGTAAGTACAGTTTCGCTTTTCGTGTACCGTTAATTGCTTGTTATTAAATTTTATCGGTATTTTTAGCAGCCATTACCAAGAATATGGTTGATTTACAATAGATGGTTACCTATATAATACGCGTAGGTAAGCGTTGCATATGTACTAATAGAAAGTTTAGTAAGAACAGTTTTGCTTTTCGTGAACAGTTAAATGCTATTTATTAAATTTTTACGTTATTTTTAGCAGCCACCACCAACAGTATAAATCTTTTATTATAGTTGGCTACCTATATAATAAACGTAGGTCTCCGAGGAGCTTATATTTATCAGAATATGCGCTTAGAAATAACCTCAACAATGCAGAAATTTATAAAGCCTTTGTCGACTGCTTTCCTAGTTACAGTAAATTAATAGGAACGCGTTTCCACACACCCTAGCAAATAATTCCTGCATATGTATTGATATGGCGTTTAGTAAGTACAGTTTCGCTTTTCGTGTACCGTTAATTGCTTGTTATTAAATTTTATCGGTATTTTGAGCAGTCATTACCAAGAATATGGTTGATTTACAATAGATGGTTACCTATATAATACGCGTAGGTAAGCGTTGCATATGTACTAATAGAAAGTTTAGTAAGAACAGTTTTGCTTTTCGTGAACAGTTAAATGCTATTTATTAAATTTTTACGTTATTTTTAGCAGCCACCACCAACAGTATAAATCTTTTATTATAGTTGGCTACCTATATAATAAACGTAGGTCTCCGAGAAGCTTATATTTATCAGAATATGCGCTTAGAAATAACCTCAACAATGCAGAAATTTATAAAGCCTTTGTGGACTGTTTTACTAGTTACAGTAAATTAATAGGAACGCGTTTCCACACACCCTAGCAAATAATTCCTGCATATGTATTGATATGGCGTTTAGTAAGTACAGTTTCGCTTTTCGTGTACCGTTAATTGCTTGTTATTAAATTTGTCGGTATTTTTAGCAGCCATTACCAAGAATATGGTTGATTTACAATAGATGGTTACCTATATAATACGCGTAGGTAAGCGTTGCATATGTACTAATAGAACGTTTAGTAAGAACAGTTTTGCTTTTCGTGAACAGTTAAATGCTATTTATTAAATTTTTACGTTATTTTTAGCAGCCACCACCAACAGTATAAATCTTTTATTATAGTTGGCTACCTATATAATAAACGTAGGTCTCCGAGGAGCTTATATTTATCAGAATATGCGCTTAGAAATAACCTCAACAATGCAGAAATTTATAAAGCCTTTGTCGACTGCTTTACTAGTTACAGTAAATTAATAGGAACGCGTTTCCACACACCCTAGCAAATAATTCCTGCATATGTATTGATATGGCGTTTAGTAAGTACAGTTTCGCTTTTCGTGTACCGTTAATTGTTTGATATTAAGTTTTATTGGTATTTTTAGCAGCCATTACCAAGAATATGGCTGATTTACAATAGATGGTTACCTATATAATACGCGTAGGTAAGCGTTGCATATGTACTAATAGAACGTTTAGTAAGAACAGTTTTGCTTTTCGTGAACACTTAAATGCTATTTCTTATATTTTAGCGGTATTTTTAGCAGGCACCACCAACAGTATAAATCTTTTACAATAGTTGGCTACCTATATAATAAACCTAGGTCTCCGAGGAGCTTATATTTATCAGAATATGCGCTTAGAAATAACCTCAACAATGCAGAAATTTATAAAGCCTTTGTGGACTGTTTTACTAGTTACAGTAAATTAATAGGAACGCGTTTCCACACACCCTAGCAAATAATTCTTGCATATATATTGATATGGCGTTTAGTAAGTACAGTTTCGCTTTTCGTGTACCGTTAATTGCTTGTTATTAAATTTTATCGGTATTTTTAGCAGCCATTACCAAGAATATGGTTGATTTACAATAGATGGTTACCTATATAATACGCGTAGGTAAGCGTTGCATATGTACTAATAGAAAGTTTAGTAAGAACAGTTTTGCTTTTCGTGAACAGTTAAATGCTATTTATTAAATTTTTACGTTATTTTTAGCAGCCACCACCAACAGTATAAATCTTTTATTATAGTTGGCTACCTATATAATAAACGTAGGTCTCCGAGGAGCTTATATTTATCAGAATATGCGCTTAGAAATAACCTCAACAATGCAGAAATTTATAAAGCCTTTGTCGACTGCTTTACTAGTTACAGTAAATTAATAGGAACGCGTTTCCACACACCCTAGCAAATAATTCCTGCATATGTATTGATATGGCGTTTAGTAAGTACAGTTTCGCTTTTCGTGTACCGTTAATTGCTTGTTATTAAATTTTATCGGTATTTTGAGCAGTCATTACCAAGAATATGGTTGATTTACAATAGATGGTTACCTATATAATACGCGTAGGTAAGCGTTGCATATGTACTAATAGAAAGTTTAGTAAGAACAGTTTTGCTTTTCGTGAACAGTTAAATGCTATTTATTAAATTTTTACGTTATTTTTAGCAGCCACCACCAACAGTATAAATCTTTTATTATAGTTGGCTACCTATATAATAAACGTAGGTCTCCGAGAAGCTTATATTTATCAGAATATGCGCTTAGAAATAACCTCAACAATGCAGAAATTTATAAAGCCTTTGTGGACTGTTTTACTAGTTACAGTAAATTAATAGGAACGCGTTTCCACACACCCTAGCAAATAATTCCTGCATATGTATTGATATGGCGTTTAGTAAGTACAGTTTCGCTTTTCGTGTACCGTTAATTGCTTGTTATTAAATTTGTCGGTATTTTTAGCAGCCATTACCAAGAATATGGTTGATTTACAATAGATGGTTACCTATATAATACGCGTAGGTAAGCGTTGCATATGTACTAATAGAACGTTTAGTAAGAACAGTTTTGCTTTTCGTGAACAGTTAAATGCTATTTATTAAATTTTTACGTTATTTTTAGCAGCCACCACCAACAGTATAAATCTTTTATTATAGTTGGCTACCTATATAATAAACGTAGGTCTCCGAGGGGCTTATATTTATCAGAATATGCGCTTAGAAATAACCTCAACAATGCAGAAATTTATAAAGCCTTTGTCGACTGCTTTACTAGTTACAGTAAATTAATAGGAACGCGTTTCCACACACCCTAGCAAATAATTCCTGCATATGTATTGCTATGGCGTTTAGTAAGTACAGTTTCGATTTTCGTGTACCGTTAATTGTTTGTTATTAAATTTTATTGGTATTTTTAGCAGCCATTACCAAGAATATGGCTGATTTACAATAGATGGTTACCTATATAATACGCGTAGGTAAGCGTTGCATATGTACTAATAGAACGTTTAGTAAGAACAGTTTTGCTTTTCGTGAACACTTAAATGCTATTTCTTATATTTTAGCGGTATTTTTAGCAGGCACCACCAACAGTATAAATCTTTTACAATAGTTGGCTACCTATATAATAAACCTAGGTCTCCGAGGAGCTTATATTTATCAGAATATGCGCTTAGAAATAACCTCAACAATGCAGAAATTTATAAAGCCTTTGTGGACTGTTTTACTAGTTACAGTAAATTAATAGGAACGCGTTTCCACACACCCTAGCAAATAATTCTTGCATATATATTGATATGGCGTTTAGTAAGTACAGTTTCGCTTTTCGTGTACCGTTAATTGCTTGTTATTAAATTTTATCGGTATTTTTAGCAGCCATTACCAAGAATATGGTTGATTTACAATAGATGGTTACCTATATAATACGCGTAGGTAAGCGTTGCATATGTACTAATAGAAAGTTTAGTAAGAACAGTTTTGCTTTTCGTGAACAGTTAAATGCTATTTATTAAATTTTTACGTTATTTTTAGCAGCCACCACCAACAGTATAAATCTTTTATTATAGTTGGCTACCTATATAATAAACGTAGGTCTCCGAGGAGCTTATATTTATCAGAATATGCGCTTAGAAATAACCTCAACAATGCAGAAATTTATAAAGCCTTTGTCGACTGCTTTACTAGTTACAGTAAATTAATAGGAACGCGTTTCCACACACCCTAGCAAATAATTCCTGCATATGTATTGATATGGCGTTTAGTAAGTACAGTTTCGCTTTTCGTGTACCGTTAATTGCTTGTTATTAAATTTTATCGGTATTTTGAGCAGTCATTACCAAGAATATGGTTGATTTACAATAGATGGTTACCTATATAATACGCGTAGGTAAGCGTTGCATATGTACTAATAGAAAGTTTAGTAAGAACAGTTTTGCTTTTCGTGAACAGTTAAATGCTATTTATTAAATTTTTACGTTATTTTTAGCAGCCACCACCAACAGTATAAATCTTTTATTATAGTTGGCTACCTATATAATAAACGTAGGTCTCCGAGAAGCTTATATTTATCAGAATATGCGCTTAGAAATAACCTCAACAATGCAGAAATTTATAAAGCCTTTGTGGACTGTTTTACTAGTTACAGTAAATTAATAGGAACGCGTTTCCACACACCCTGGCAAATAATTCCTGCATATGTATTGATATGGCGTTTAGTAAGTACAGTTTCGCTTTTCGTGTACCGTTAATTGCTTGTTATTAAATTTGTCGGTATTTTTTGCAGCCATTACCAAGAATATGGTTGATTTACAATAGATGGTTACCTATATAATACGCGTAGGTAAGCGTTGCATATGTACTAATAGAACGTTTAGTAAGAACAGTTTTGCTTTTCGTGAACAGTTAAATGCTATTTATTAAATTTTTACGTTATTTTTAGCAGCCACCACCAACAGTATAAATCTTTTATTATAGTTGGCTACCTATATAATAAACGTAGGTCTCCGAGGAGCTTATATTTATCAGAATATGCGCTTAGAAATAACCTCAACAATGCAGAAATTTATAAAGCCTTTGTCGACTGCTTTACTAGTTACAGTAAATTAATAGGAACGCGTTTCCACACACCCTAGCAAATAATTCCTGCATATGTATTGATATGGCGTTTAGTAAGTACAGTTTCGCTTTTCGTGTACCGTTAATTGCTTGTTATTAAATTTTATTGGTATTTTGAGCAGCCATTACCAAGAATATGGTTGATTTACAATAGATGGTTACCTATATAATACGCGTAGATAAGCGTTGCATATGTACTAATAGAAAGTTTAGTAAGAACAGTTTTGCTTTTCGTGAACAGTTAAATGCTATTTATTAAATTTTTACGTTATTTTTAGCAGCCACCACCAACAGTATAAATCTTTTATTATAGTTGGCTACCTATATAATAAACGTAGGTCTCCGAGAAGCTTATATTTATCAGAATATGCGCTTAGAAATAACCTCAACAATGCAGAAATTTATAAAGCCTTTGTGGACTGTTTTACTAGTTACAGTAAATTAATAGGAACGCGTTTCCACACACCCTAGCAAATAATTCCTGCATATGTATTGATATGGCGTTTAGTAAGTACAGTTTCGCTTTTCGTGTACCGTTAATTGCTTGTTATTAAATTTGTCGGTATTTTTAGCAGCCATTACCAAGAATATGGTTGATTTACAATAGATGGTTACCTATATAATACGCGTAGGTAAGCGTTGCATATGTACTAATAGAACGTTTAGTAAGAACAGTTTTGCTTTTCGTGAACAGTTAAATGCTATTTATTAAATTTTTACGTTATTTTTAGCAGCCACCACCAACAGTATAAATCTTTTATTATAGTTGGCTACCTATATAATAAACGTAGGTCTCCGAGGAGCTTATATTTATCAGAATATGCGCTTAGAAATAACCTCAACAATGCAGAAATTTATAAAGCCTTTGTCGACTGCTTTACTAGTTACAGTAAATTAATAGGAACGCGTTTCCACACACCCTAGCAAATAATTCCTGCATATATATTGATATGGCGTTTAGTAAGTACAGTTTCGCTTTTCGTGTACCGTTAATTGCTTGTTATTAAATTTTATTGGTATTTTGAGCAGCCATTACCAAGAATATGGTTGATTTACAATAGATGGTTACCTATATAATACGCGTAGGTAAGCGTTGCATATGTACTAATAGAACGTTTAGTAAAAACAGTTTTGCTTTTCGTGAACAGTTAAATGCTATTTATTAAATTTTTACGTTATTTTTAGCAGCCACCACCAACAGTATAAATCTTTTATTATAGTTGGCTACCTATATAATAAACGTAGGTCTCCGAGGGGCTTATATTTATCAGAATATGCGCTTAGAAATAACCTCAACAATGCAGAAATTTATAAAGCCTTTGTCGACTGCTTTACTAGTTACAGTAAATTAATAGGAACGCGTTTCCACACACCCTAGCAAATAATTCCTGCATATGTATTGATATGGCGTTTAGTAAGTACAGTTTCGATTTTCGTGTACCGTTAATTGTTTGTTATTAAATTTTATTGGTATTTTTAGCAGCCATTACCAAGAATATGGCTGATTTACAATAGATGGTTACCTATATAATACGCGTAGGTAAGCGTTGCATATGTACTAATAGAACGTTTAGTAAGAACAGTTTTGCTTTTCGTGAACACTTAAATGCTATTTCTTATATTTTAGCGGTATTTTTAGCAGGCACCACCAACAGTATAAATCTTTTACAATAGTTGGCTACCTATATAATAAACCTAGGTCTCCGAGGAGCTTATATTTATCAGAATATGCGCTTAGAAATAACCTCAACAATGCAGAAATTTATAAAGCCTTTGTGGACTGTTTTACTAGTTACAGTAAATTAATAGGAACGCGTTTCCACACACCCTAGCAAATAATTCTTGCATATATATTGATATGGCGTTTAGTAAGTACAGTTTCGCTTTTCGTGTACCGTTAATTGCTTGTTATTAAATTTTATCGGTATTTTTAGCAGCCATTACCAAGAATATGGTTGATTTACAATAGATGGTTACCTATATAATACGCGTAGGTAAGCGTTGCATATGTACTAATAGAAAGTTTAGTAAGAACAGTTTTGCTTTTCGTGAACAGTTAAATGCTATTTATTAAATTTTTACGTTATTTTTAGCAGCCACCACCAACAGTATAAATCTTTTATTATAGTTGGCTACCTATATAATAAACGTAGGTCTCCGAGGAGCTTATATTTATCAGAATATGCGCTTAGAAATAACCTCAACAATGCAGAAATTTATAAAGCCTTTGTCGACTGCTTTACTAGTTACAGTAAATTAATAGGAACGCGTTTCCACACACCCTAGCAAATAATTCCTGCATATGTATTGACATGGCGTTTAGTAAGTACAGTTTCGCTTTTCGTGTACCGTTAATTGCTTGTTATTAAATTTTATCGGTATTTTGAGCAGTCATTACCAAGAATATGGTTGATTTACAATAGATGGTTACCTATATAATACGCGTAGGTAAGCGTTGCATATGTACTAATAGAAAGTTTAGTAAGAACAGTTTTGCTTTTCGTGAACAGTTAAATGCTATTTATTAAATTTTTACGTTATTTTTAGCAGCCACCACCAACAGTATAAATCTTTTATTATAGTTGGCTACCTATATAATAAACGTAGGTCTCCGAGAAGCTTATATTTATCAGAATATGCGCTTAGAAATAACCTCAACAATGCAGAAATTTATAAAGCCTTTGTGGACTGTTTTACTAGTTACAGTAAATTAATAGGAACGCGTTTCCACACACCCTAGCAAATAATTCCTGCATATGTATTGATATGGCGTTTAGTAAGTACAGTTTCGCTTTTCGTGTACCGTTAATTGCTTGTTATTAAATTTGTCGGTATTTTTTGCAGCCATTACCAAGAATATGGTTGATTTACAATAGATGGTTACCTATATAATACGCGTAGGTAAGCGTTGCATATGTACTAATAGAACGTTTAGTAAGAACAGTTTTGCTTTTCGTGAACAGTTAAATGCTATTTATTAAATTTTTACGTTATTTTTAGCAGCCACCACCAACAGTATAAATCTTTTATTATAGTTGGCTACCTATATAATAAACGTAGGTCTCCGAGGAGCTTATATTTATCAGAATATGCGCTTAGAAATAACCTCAACAATGCAGAAATTTATAAAGCCTTTGTCGACTGCTTTACTAGTTACAGTAAATTAATAGGAACGCGTTTCCACACACCCTAGCAAATAATTCCTGCATATGTATTGATATGGCGTTTAGTAAGTACAGTTTCGCTTTTCGTGTACCGTTAATTGCTTGTTATTAAATTTTATTGGTATTTTGAGCAGCCATTACCAAGAATATGGTTGATTTACAATAGATGGTTACCTATATAATACGCGTAGATAAGCGTTGCATATGTACTAATAGAAAGTTTAGTAAGAACAGTTTTGCTTTTCGTGAACAGTTAAATGCTATTTATTAAATTTTTACGTTATTTTTAGCAGCCACCACCAACAGTATAAATCTTTTATTATAGTTGGCTACCTATATAATAAACGTAGGTCTCCGAGAAGCTTATATTTATCAGAATATGCGCTTAGAAATAACCTCAACAATGCAGAAATTTATATAGCCTTTGTGGACTGTTTTACTAGTTACAGTAAATTAATAGGAACGCGTTTCCACACACCCTAGCAAATAATTCCTGCATATGTATTGATATGGCGTTTAGTAAGTACAGTTTCGCTTTTCGTGTACCGTTAATTGCTTGTTATTAAATTTGTCGGTATTTTTAGCAGCCATTACCAAGAATATGGTTGATTTACAATAGATGGTTACCTATATAATACGCGTAGGTAAGCGTTGCATATGTACTAATAGAACGTTTAGTAAGAACAGTTTTGCTTTTCGTGAACAGTTAAATGCTATTTATTAAATTTTTACGTTATTTTTAGCAGCCACCACCAACAGTATAAATCTTTTATTATAGTTGGCTACCTATATAATAAACGTAGGTCTCCGAGGAGCTTATATTTATCAGAATATGCGCTTAGAAATAACCTCAACAATGCAGAAATTTATAAAGCCTTTGTCGACTGCTTTACTAGTTACAGTAAATTAATAGGAACGCGTTTCCACACACCCTAGCAAATAATTCCTGCATATATATTGATATGGCGTTTAGTAAGTACAGTTTCGCTTTTCGTGTACCGTTAATTGCTTGTTATTAAATTTTATTGGTATTTTGAGCAGCCATTACCAAGAATATGGTTGATTTACAATAGATGGTTACCTATATAATACGCGTAGATAAGCGTTGCATATGTACTAATAGAAAGTTTAGTAAGAACAGTTTTGCTTTTCGTGAACAGTTAAATGCTATTTATTAAATTTTTACGTTATTTTAGCAGCCACCACCAACAGTATAAATCTTTTATTATAGTTGGCTACCTATATAATAAACGTAGGTCTCCGAGAAGCTTAAATTTATCAGAATATGCGCTTAGAAATAACCTCAACAATGCAGAAATTTATAAAGCCTTTGTGGACTGTTTTACTAGTTACAGTAAATTAATAGGAACGCGTTTCCACACACCCTAGCAAATAATTCCTGCATATGTATTGATATGGCGTTTAGTAAGTACAGCTTCGCTTTTCGTGTACCGTTAATTGCTTGTTATTAAATTTTATTGGTATTTTGAGCAGCCATTACCAAGAATATGGTTGATTTACAATAGATGGTTACCTATATAATACGCGTAGATAAGCGTTGCATATGTACTAATAGAAAGTTTAGTAAGAACAGTTTTGCTTTTCGTGAATAGTTAAATGCTATTTATTAAATTTTTACGTTATTTTTAGCAGCCACCACCAACAGTATAAATCTTTTATTATAGTTGGCTACCTATATAATAAACGTAGGTCTCCGAGAAGCTTAAATTTATCAGAATATGCGCTTAGAAATAACCTCAACAATGCAGAAATTTATAAAGCCTTTGTCGATTGCTTTACTAGTTACAGTAAATTAATAGGAACGCGTTTCCACACACCCTAGCAAATAATTCCTGCATATGTATTGATATGGCGTTTAGTAAGTACAGTTTCGCTTTTCGTGTACCGTTAATTGCTTGTTATTAAATTTTATTGGTATTTTGAGCAGCCATTACCAAGAATATGGTTGATTTACAATAGATGGTTACCTATATAATACGCTTAGATAAGCGTTGCATATGTACTAATAGAAAGTTTAGTAAGAACAGTTTTGCTTTTCGTGAACAGTTAAATGCTATTTATTAAATTTTTACGTTATTTTTAGCAGCCACCACCAACAGTATAAGTCTTTTATTATAGTTGGCTACCTATATAATAAACGTAGGTCTCCGAGGAGCTTATATTTATCAGAATATGCGCTTAGAAATAACCTCAACAATGCAGAAATTTATAAAGCCTTTGTCGACTGCTTTACTAGTTACAGTAAATTAATAGGAACGCGTTTCCACACACCCTAGCAAATAATTCCTGCATATGTATTGATATGGCGTTTAGTAAGTACAGTTTCGCTTTTCGTGTACCGTTAATTGCTTGTTATTAAATTTTATCGGTATTTTGAGCAGTCATTACCAAGAATATGGTTGATTTACAATAGATGGTTACCTATATAATACGCGTAGGTAAGCGTTGCATATGTACTAATAGAAAGTTTAGTAAGAACAGTTTTGCTTTTCGTGAACAGTTAAATGCTATTTATTAAATTTTTACGTTATTTTTAGCAGCCACCACCAACAGTATAAATCTTTTATTATAGTTGGCTACCTATATAATAAACGTAGGTCTCCGAGAAGCTTATATTTATCAGAATATGCGCTTAGAAATAACCTCAACAATGCAGAAATTTATAAAGCCTTTGTGGACTGTTTTACTAATTACAGTAAATTAATAGGAACGCGTTTCCACACACCCTAGCAAATAATTCCTGCATATGTATTGATATGGCGTTTAGTAAGTACAGTTTCGCTTTTCGTGTACCGTTAATTGCTTGTTATTAAATTTGTCGGTATTTTTAACAGCCATTACCAAGAATATGGTTGATTTACAATAGATGGTTACCTATATAATACGCGTAGGTAAGCGTTGCATATGTACTAATAGAAAGTTTAGTAAGAACAGTTTTGCTTTTCGTGAACAGTTAAATGCTATTTATTAAATTTTTACGTTATTTTTAGCAGCCACCACCAACAGTATAAATCTTTTATTATAGTTGGTTACCTATATAATAAACGTAGGTCTCCAAGGAGCTTATATCTATCAGAATATGCGCTTAGAAATAACCTCAACAATGCAGAAATTTATAAAGCCTTTGTCGACTGCTTTACTAGTTACAGTAAATTAATAGGAACGCGTTTCCACACACCCTAGCAAATAATTCCTGCATATGTATTGATATGGCGTTTAGTAAGTACAGTTTCGCTTTTCGTGTACCGTTAATTGCTTGTTATTAAATTTTATTGGTATTTTGAGCAGCCATTACCAAGAATATGGTTGATTTACAATAGATGGTTACCTATATAATACGCGTAGATAAGCGTTGCATATGTACTAATAGAAAGTTTAGTAAGAACAGTTTTGCTTTTCGTGAACAGTTAAATGCTATTTATTAAATTTTTACGTTATTTTTAGCAGCCACCACCAACAGTATAAATCTTTTATTATAGTTGGCTACCTATATAATAAACGTAGGTCTCCGAGAAGCTTAAATTTATCAGAATATGCGCTTAGAAATAACCTCAACAATGCAGAAATTTATAAAGCCTTTGTGGACTGTTTTACTAGTTACAGTAAATTAATAGGAACGCGTTTCCACACACCCTAGCAAATAATTCCTGCATATGTATTGATATGGCGTTTAGTAAGTACAGTTTCGCTTTTCGTGTACCGTTAATTGCTTGTTATTAAATTTTATTGGTATTTTGAGCAGCCATTACCAAGAATATGGTTGATTTACAATAGATGGTTACCTATATAATACGCGTAGATAAGCGTTGCATATGTACTAATAGAAAGTTTATTATGAACAGTTTTGCTTTTCGTGAACAGTTAAATGCTATTTATTAAATTTTTACGTTATTTTTAGCAGCCACCACCAACAGTATAAATCTTTTATTATAGTTGGCTACCTATATAATAAACGTAGGTCTCCGAGAAGCTTATATTTATCAGAATATGCGCTTAGAAATAACCTCAACAATGCAGAAATTTATAAAGCCTTTGTGGACTGTTTTACTAGTTACAGTAAATTAATAGGAACGCGTTTCCACACACCCTAGCAAATAATTCCTGCATATGTATTGATATGGCGTTTAGTAAGTACAGTTTCGCTTTTCGTGTACCGTTAATTGCTTGTTATTAAATTTTATTGGTATTTTGAGCAGCCATTACCAAGAATATGGTTGATTTACAATAGATGGTTACCTATATAATACGCGTAGATAAGCGTTGCATATGTACTAATAGAAAGTTTAGTAAGAACAGTTTTGCTTTTCGTGAACAGTTAAATGCTATTTATTAAATTTTTACGTTATTTTTAGCAGCCACCACCAACAGTATAAATCTTTTATTATAGTTGGCTACCTATATAATAAACGTAGGTCTCCGAGAAGCTTAAATTTATCAGAATATGCGCTTAGAAATAACCTCAACAATGCAGAAATTTATAAAGCCTTTGTGGACTGTTTTACTAGTTACAGTAAATTAATAGGAACGCGTTTCCACACACCCTAGCAAATAATTCCTGCATATGTATTGATATGGCGTTTAGTAAGTACAGTTTCGCTTTTCGTGTACCGTTAATTGCTTGTTATTAAATGTTATTGGTATTTTGAGCAGCCATTACCAAGAATATGGTTGATTTACAATAGATGGTTACCTATATAATACGCGTAGATAAGCGTTGCATATGTACTAATAGAAAGTTTAGTAAGAACAGTTTTGCTTTTCGTGAACAGTTAAATGCTATTTATTAAATTTTTACGTTATTTTTAGCAGCCACCACCAACAGTATAAATCTTTTATTATAGTTGGCTACCTATATAATAAACGTAGGTCTCCGAGAAGCTTAAATTTATCAGAATATGCGCTTAGAAATAACCTCAACAATGCAGAAATTTATAAAGCCTTTGTCGACTGCTTTACTAGTTACAGTAAATTAATAGGAACGCGTTTCCACACACCCTAGCAAATAATTCCTGCATATGTATTGATATGGCGTTTAGTAAGTACAGTTTCGCTTTTCGTGTACCGTTAATTGCTTGTTATTAAATTTTATTGGTATTTTGAGCAGCCATTACCAAGAATATGGTTGATTTACAATAGATGGTTACCTATATAATACGCGTAGGTAAGCGTTGCATATGTACTAATAGAAAGTTTAGTAAGAACAGTTTTGCTTTTCGTGAACAGTTAAATGCTATTTATTAAATTTTTACGTTATTTTTAGCAGCCACCACCAACAGTATAAATCTTTTATTATAGTTGGCTACCTATATAATAAACGTAGGTCTCCGAGGAGCTTATATTTATCAGAATATGCGCTTAGAAATAACCTCAACAATGCAGAAATTTATAAAGCCTTTGTCGACTGCTTTACTAGTTACAGTAAATTAATAGGAACGAGTTTCCACACACCCTAGCAAATAATTCCTGCATATGTATTGATATGGCGTTTAGTAAGTACAGTTTCGCTTTTCGTGTACCGTTAATTGCTTGTTATTAAATTTTATCGGTATTTTGAGCAGTCATTACCAAGAATATGGTTGATTTACAATAGATGGTTACCTATATAATACGCGTAGGTAAGCGTTGCATATGTACTAATAGAAAGTTTAGTAAGAACAGTTTTGCTTTTCGTGAACAGTTAAATGCTATTTATTAAATTTTTACGTTATTTTTAGCAGCCACCACCAACAGTATAAATCTTTTATTATAGTTGGCTACCTATATAATAAACGTAGGTCTCCGAGAAGCTTATATTTATCAGAATATGCGCTTAGAAATAACCTCAACAATGCAGAAATTTATAAAGCCTTTGTGGACTGTTTTACTAGTTACAGTAAATTAATAGGAACGCGTTTCCACACACCCTAGCAAATAATTCCTGCATATGTATTGATATGGCGTTTAGTAAGTACAGTTTCGCTTTTCGTGTACCGTTAATTGCTTGTTATTAAATTTGTCGGTATTTTTAGCAGCCATTACCAAGAATATGGTTGATTTACAATAGATGGTTACCTATATAATACGCGTAGGTAAGCGTTGCATATGTACTAATAGAACGTTTAGTAAGAACAGTTTTGCTTTTCGTGAACAGTTAAATGCTATTTATTAAATTTTTACGTTATTTTTAGCAGCCACCACCAACAGTATAAATCTTTTATTATAGTTGGCTACCTATATAATAAACGTAGGTCTCCGAGGAGCTTATATCTATCAGAATATGCGCTTAGAAATAACCTCAACAATGCAGAAATTTATAAAGCCTTTGTCGACTGCTTTACTAGTTACAGTAAATTAATAGGAACGCGTTTCCACACACCCTAGCAAATAATTCCTGCATATGTATTGATATGGCGTTTAGTAAGTACAGTTTCGCTTTTCGTGTACCGTTAATTGCTTGTTATTAAATTTTATTGGTATTTTGAGCAGCCATTACCAAGAATATGGTTGATTTACATTAGATGGTTACCTATATAATACGCGTAGATAAGCGTTGCATATGTACTAATAGAAAGTTTATTAAGAACAGTTTTGCTTTTCGTGAACAGTTAAATGCTATTTATTAAATTTTTACGTTATTTTTAGCAGCCACCACCAACAGTATAAATCTTTTATTATAGTTGGCTACCTATATAATAAACGTAGGTCTCCGAGAAGCTTATATTTATCAGAATATGCGCTTAGAAATAACCTCAACAATGCAGAAATTTATAAAGCCTTTGTGGACTGTTTTACTAGTTACAGTAAATTAATAGGAACGCGTTTCCACACACCCTAGCAAATAATTCCTGCATATGTATTGATATGGCGTTTAGTAAGTACAGTTTCGCTTTTCGTGTACCGTTAATTGCTTGTTATTAAATTTGTCGGTATTTTTAGCAGCCATTACCAAGAATATGGTTGATTTACAATAGATGGTTACCTATATAATACGCGTAGGTAAGCGTTGCATATGTACTAATAGAACGTTTAGTAAGAACAGTTTTGCTTTTCGTGAACAGTTAAATGCTATTTATTAAATTTTTACGTTATTTTTAGCAGCCACCACCAACAGTATAAATCTTTTATTATAGTTGGCTACCTATATAATAAACGTAGGTCTCCGAGGAGCTTATATTTATCAGAATATGCGCTTAGAAATAACCTCAACAATGCAGAAATTTATAAATCCTTTGTCGACTGCTTTACTAGTTATAGTAAATTAATAGGAACGCGTTTCCACACACCCTAGCAAATAATTCCTGCATATGTATTGATATGGCGTTTAGTAAGTACAGTTTCGCTTTTCGTGTACCGTTAATTGCTTGTTATTAAATTTTATTGGTATTTTGAGCAGCCATTACCAAGAATATGGTTGATTTACAATAGATGGTTACCTATATAATACGCGTAGATAAGCGTTGCATATGTACTAATAGAAAGTTTAGTAAGAACAGTTTTGCTTTTCGTGAACAGTTAAATGCTATTTATTATATTTTTACGTTATTTTTAGCAGCCACCACCAACAGTATAAATCTTTTATTATAGTTGGCTACCTATATAATAAACGTAGGTCTCCGAGAAGCTTAAATTTATCAGAATATGCGCTTAGAAATAACCTCAACAATGCAGAAATTTATAAAGCCTTTGTGGACTGTTTTACTAGTTACAGTAAATTAATAGGAACGCGTTTCCACACACCCTAGCAAATAATTCCTGCATATGTATTGATATGGCGTTTAGTAAGTACAGTTTCGCTTTTCGTGTACCGCTAATTGCTTGTTATTAAATTTTATTGGTATTTTGAGCAGCCATTACCAAGAATATGGTTGATTTACAATAGATGGTTACCTATATAATACGCTTAGATAAGCGTTGCATATGTACTAATAGAAAGTTTAGTAAGAACAGTTTTGCTTTTCGTGAACAGTTAAATGCTATTTATTAAATTTTTACGTTATTTTTAGCAGCCACCACCAACAGTATAAATCTTTTATTATAGTTGGCTACCTATATAATAAACGTAGGTCTCCGAGAAGCTTAAATTTATCAGAATATGCGCTTAGAAATAACCTCAACAATGCAGAAATTTATAAAGCCTTTGTGGACTGTTTTACTAGTTACAGTAAATTAATAGGAACGCGTTTCCACACACCCTAGCAAATAATTCTTGCATATGTATTGATATGGCGTTTAGTAAGTACAGTTTCGCTTTTCGTGTACCGTTAATTGCTTGTTATTAAATTTTATCGGTATTTTTAGCAGTCATTACCAAGAATATGGTTGATTTACAATAGATGGTTACCTATATAATACGCGTAGGTAACCGTTGCATATGTACTAATAGAAAGTTTAGTAAGAACAGTTTTGCTTTTCGTGAACAGTTAAATGCTATTTATTAAATTTTTACGTTATTTTTAGCAGCCACCACCAACAGTATAAATCTTTTATTATAGTTGGCTACCTATATAATAAACGTAGGTCTCCGAGGAGCTTATATTTATCAGAATATGCGCTTAGAAATAACCTCAACAATGCAGAAATTTATAAAGCCTTTGTGGACTGTTTTACTAGTTACAGTAAATTAATAGGAACGCGTTTCCACACACCCTAGCAAATAATTCTTGCATATGTATTGATATGGCGTTTAGTAAGTACAGTTTCGCTTTTCGTGTACCGTTAATTGCTTGTTATTAAATTTTATTGGTATTTTGAGCAGCCATTACCAAGAATATGGTTGATTTACAATAGATGGTTACCTATATAATACGCTTAGATAAGCGTTGCATATGTACTAATAGAAAGTTTAGTAAGAACAGTTTTGCTTTTCGTGAACAGTTAAATGCTATTTATTAAATTTTTACGTTATTTTTAGCAGCCACCACGAACAGTATAAATCTTTTATTATAGTTGGCTACCTATATAATAAACGTAGGTCTCCGAGAAGCTTAAATTTATCAGAATATGCGCTTAGAAATAACCTCAACAATGCAGAAATTTATAAAGCCTTTGTGGACTGTTTTACTAGTTACAGTAAATTAATAGGAACGCGTTTCCACACACCCTAGCAAATAATTCTTGCATATGTATTGATATGGCGTTTAGTAAGTACAGTTTCGCTTTTCGTGTACCGTTAATTGCTTGTTATTAAATTTTATTGGTATTTTGAGCAGCCATTACCAAGAATATGGTTGATTTACAATAGATGGTTACCTATATAATACGCGTAGATAAGCGTTGCATATGTACTAATAGAAAGTTTAGTAAGAACAGTTTTGCTTTTCGTGAACAGTTAAATGCTATTTATTATATTTTTACGTTATTTTTAGCAGCCACCACCAACAGTATAAATCTTTTATTATAGTTGGCTACCTATATAATAAACGTAGGTCTCCGAGAAGCTTAAATTTATCAGAATATGCGCTTAGAAATAACCTCAACAATGCAGAAATTTATAAAGCCTTTGTGGACTGTTTTACTAGTTACAGTAAATTAATAGGAACGCGTTTCCACACACCCTAGCAAATAATTCCTGCATATGTATTGATATGGCGTTTAGTAAGTACAGTTTCGCTTTTCGTGTACCGCTAATTGCTTGTTATTAAATTTTATTGGTATTTTGAGCAGCCATTACCAAGAATATGGTTGATTTACAATAGATGGTTACCTATATAATACGCTTAGATAAGCGTTGCATATGTACTAATAGAAAGTTTAGTAAGAACAGTTTTGCTTTTCGTGAACAGTTAAATGCTATTTATTAAATTTTTACGTTATTTTTAGCAGCCACCACCAACAGTATAAATCTTTTATTATAGTTGGCTACCTATATAATAAACGTAGGTCTCCGAGAAGCTTAAATTTATCAGTATATGCGCTTAGAAATAACCTCAACAATGCAGAAATTTATAAAGCCTTTGTGGACTGTTTTACTAGTTACAGTAAATTAATAGGAACGCGTTTCCACACACCCTAGCAAATAATTCTTGCATATGTATTGATATGGCGTTTAGTAAGTACAGTTTCGCTTTTCGTGTACCGTTAATTGCTTGTTATTAAATTTTATCGGTATTTTTAGCAGTCATTACCAAGAATATGGTTGATTTACAATAGATGGTTACCTATATAATACGCGTAGGTAAGCGTTGCATATGTACTAATAGAAAGTTTAGTAAGAACAGTTTTGCTTTTCGTGAACAGTTAAATGCTATTTATTAAATTTTTACGTTATTTTTAGCAGCCACCACCAACAGTATAAATCTTTTATTATAGTTGGCTACCTATATAATAAACGTAGGTCTCCGAGGAGCTTATATTTATCAGAATATGCGCTTAGAAATAACCTCAACAATGCAGAAATTTATAAAGCCTTTGTGGACTGTTTTACTAGTTACAGTAAATTAATAGGAACGCGTTTCCACACACCCTAGCAAATAATTCTTGCATATGTATTGATATGGCGTTTAGTAAGTACAGTTTCGCTTTTCGTGTACCGTTAATTGCTTGTTATTAAATTTTATTGGTATTTTGAGCAGCCATTACCAAGAATATGGTTGATTTACAATAGATGGTTACCTATATAATACGCTTAGATAAGCGTTGCATATGTACTAATAGAAAGTTTAGTAAGAACAGTTTTGCTTTTCGTGAACAGTTAAATGCTATTTATTAAATGTTTACGTTATTTTTAGCAGCCACCACCAACAGTATAAATCTTTTATTATAGTTGGCTACCTATATAATAAACGTAGGTCTCCGAGGAGCTTATATTTATCAGAATATGCGCTTAGAAATAACCTCAACAATGCAGAAATTTATAAAGCCTTTGTGGACTGTTTTACTAGTTACAGTAAATTAATAGGAACGCGTTTCCACACACCCTAGCAAATAATTCTTGCATATGTATTGATATGGCGTTTAGTAAGTACAGTTTCGCTTTTCGTGTACCGTCAATTACTTGTTATTATATTTTATCGGTATTTTTAACAGCCATTAGCAACAATATGGTTGATTTACAATAGTTGGTTACCTATATAATACGAGTAGGTAAGCTTGCATATGTACTAATAGAACGTTTAGTAAGAACAGTTTTGCCTTTCGTGAACAGTTAAATGCTATTTATTAAATTTTATCGGTATTTTTAGCAGCCACCACCAACAGTATAAATTCTTTACAATAGTTGGCTACCTATATAATAAACGTAGGTCTCCGAGGAGCTTATATTTATCAGAATATGCGCTTAGAAATAACCTCAACAATGCAGAAATTTATAAAGCCTTTGTGGACTGTTTTACTAGTTACAGTAAATTAATAGGAACGCGTTTCCACACACCCTAGCAAATAATTCCTGCATATGTATTGATATGGCGTTTAGTAAGTACAGTTTCGCTTTTCGTGTACCGTTAATTGCTTGTTATTAAATTTTATCGGTATTTTTAGCAGCCATTACCAAGAATACGGTTGATTTACAATAGATGGTTACCTATATAATACGCGTAGGTAAGCGTTGCATATGTACTAATAGAACACTTAGTAAGAACAGTTTTGCTTTTCGTGAACAGTTAAATGCTATTTCTTAAATTTTAGCGGTATATTTAGCAGCCACCACCAACAGTATAAATCTTTTACAATATTTGGCTACCTATATAATAAACGTAGGTCTCCGAGAAGCTTAAATTTATCAGAATATGCGCTTAGAAATAACCTCAACAATGCAGAAATTTATAAAGCCTTTGTGGACTGTTTTACTAGTTACAGTAAATTAATAGGAACGCGTTTCCACACACCCTAGCAAATAATTCTTGCATATGTATTGATATGGCGCTTAGTAAGTAAAGTTTCGCTTTTCGTGTACCGTTAATTGCTTGTTATTAAATTTTATCGGTATTTTTAGCAGTCATTACCAAGAATATGGTTGATTTACAATAGATGGTTACCTATATAATACGCGTAGGTAAGCGTTGCATATGTACTAATAGAAAGTTTAGTAAGAACAGTTTTGCTTTTCGTGAACAGTTAAATGCTATTTATTAAATTTTTACGTTATTTTTAGCAGCCACCACCAACAGTATAAATCTTTTATTATAGTTGGCTACCTATATAATAAACGTAGGTATCCGAGGAGCTTATATTTATCAGAATATGCGCTTAGAAATAACCTCAACAATGCAGAAATTTATAAAGCCTTTGTCGACTGCTTTACTAGTTACAGTAAATTAATAGGAACGCGTTTCCACACACCCTAGCAAATAATTCCTGCATATGTATTGATATGGCGTTTAGTAAGTACAGTTTCGCTTTTCGTGTACCGTTAATTGCTTGTTATTAAATTTTATCGGTATTTTGAGCAGTCATTACCAAGAATATGGTTGATTTACAATAGATGGTTACCTATATAATACGCGTAGGTAAGCGTTGCATATGTACTAATAGAAAGTTTAGTAAGAACAGTTTTGCTTTTCGTGAACAGTTAAATGCTATTTATTAAATTTTTACGTTATTTTTAGCAGCCACCACCAACAGTATAAATCTTTTATTATAGTTGGCTACCTATATAATAAACGTAGGTCTCCGAGAAGCTTATATTTATCAGAATATGCGCTTAGAAATAACCTCAACAATGCAGAAATTTATAAAGCATTTGTGGACTGTTTTACTAGTTACAGTAAATTAATAGGAACGCGTTTCCACACACCCTAGCAAATAATTCCTGCATATGTATTGATATGGCGTTTAGTAAGTACAGTTTCGCTTTTCGTGTACCGTTAATTGCTTGTTATTAAATTTGTCGGTATTTTTAGCAGCCATTACCAAGAATATGGTTGATTTACAATAGATGGTTACCTATATAATACGCGTAGGTAAGCGTTGCATATGTACTAATAGAACGTTTAGTAAGAACAGTTTTGCTTTTCGTGAACAGTTAAATGCTATTTATTAAATTTTTACGTTATTTTTAGCAGCCACCACCAACAGTATAAATCTTTTATTATAGTTGGCTACCTATATAATAAACGTAGGTCTCCGAGAAGCTTAAATTTATCAGAATATGCGCTTAGAAATAACCTCAACAATGCAGAAATTTATAAAGCCTTTGTGGACTGTTTTACTAGTTACAGTAAATTAATAGGAACGCGTTTCCACACACCCTAGCAAATAATTCCTGCATATGTATTGATATGGCGTTTAGTAAGTACAGTTTCGCTTTTCGTGTACCGCTAATTGCTTGTTATTAAATTTTATTGGTATTTTGAGCAGCCATTACCAAGAATATGGTTGATTTACAATAGATGGTTACCTATATAATACGCGTAGATAAGCGTTGCATATGTACTAATAGAAAGTTTAGTAAGAACAGTTTTGCTTTTCGTGAACAGTTAAATGCTATTTATTAAATTTTTACGTTATTTTTAGCAGCCACCACCAACAGTATAAATCTTTTATTATAGTTGGCTACCTATATAATAAACGTAGGTCTCCGAGAAGCTTAAATTTATCAGAATATGCGTTTAGAAATAACCTCAACAATGCAGAAATTTATAAAGCCTTTGTGGACTGTTTTACTAGTTACAGTAAATTAATAGGAACGCGTTTCCACACACCCTAGCAAATAATTCTTGCATATGTATTGATATGGCGTTTAGTAAGTACAGTTTCGCTTTTCGTGTACCGTTAATTGCTTGTTATTAAATTTTATCGGTATTTTTAGCAGCCATTACCAAGAATATGGTTGATTTACAATAGATGGTTACCTATATAATACGCGTAGGTAAGCGTTGCATATGTACTAATAGAAAGTTTAGTAAGAACAGTTTTGCTTTTCGTGAACAGTTAAATGCTATTTATTAAATTTTTACGTTATTTTTAGCAGCCACCACCAACAGTATAAATCTTTTATTATAGTTGGCTACCTATATAATAAACGTAGGTCTCCGAGGAGCTTATATTTATCAGAATATGCGCTTAGAAATAACCTCAACAATGCAGAAATTTATAAAGCCTTTGTCGACTGCTTTACTAGTTACAGTAAATTAATAGGAACGCGTTTCCACACACCCTAGCAAATAATTCCTGCATATGTATTGATATGGCGTTTAGTAAGTACAGTTTCGCTTTTCGTGTACCGTTAATTGCTTGTTATTAAATTTTATCGGTATTTTGAGCAGTCATTACCAAGAATATGGTTGATTTACAATAGATGGTTACCTATATAATACGCGTAGGTAAGCGTTGCATATGTACTAATAGAAAGTTTAGTAAGAACAGTTTTGCTTTTCGTGAACAGTTAAATGCTATTTATTAAATTTTTACGTTATTTTTAGCAGCCACCACCAACAGTATAAATCTTTTATTATAGTTGGCTACCTATATAATAAACGTAGGTCTCCGAGAAGCTTATATTTATCAGAATATGCGCTTAGAAATAACCTCAACAATGCAGAAATTTATAGAGCATTTGTGGACTGTTTTACTAGTTACAGTAAATTAATAGGAACGCGTTTCCACACACCCTAGCAAATAATTCCTGCATATGTATTGATATGGCGTTTAGTAAGTACAGTTTCGCTTTTCGTGTACCGTTAATTGCTTGTTATTAAATTTGTCGGTATTTTTAGCAGCCATTACCAAGAATATGGTTGATTTACAATAGATGGTTACCTATATAATACGCGTAGGTAAGCGTTGCATATGTACTAATAGAACGTTTAGTAAGAACAGTTTTGCTTTTCGTGAACAGTTAAATGCTATTTATTAAATTTTTACGTTATTTTTAGCAGCCACCACCAACAGTATAAATCTTTTATTATAGTTGGCTACCTATATAATAAACGTAGGTCTCCGAGGAGCTTATATTTATCAGAATATGCGCTTAGAAATAACCTCAACAATGCAGAAATTTATAAAGCCTTTGTCGACTGCTTTACTAGTTACAGTAAATTAATAGGAACGCGTTTCCACACACCCTAGCAAATAATTCCTGCATATGTATTGATATGGCGTTTAGTAAGTACAGTTTCGCTTTTCGTGTACCGTTAATTGCTTGTTATTAAGTTTTATTGGTATTTTGAGCAGCCATTACCAAGAATATGGTTGATTTACAATAGATGGTTACCTATATAATACGCGTAGATAAGCGTTGCATATGTACTAATAGAAAGTTTAGTAAGAACAGTTTTGCTTTTCGTGAACAGTTAAATGCTATTTATTAAATTTTTACGTTATTTTTAGCAGCCACCACCAACAGTATAAATCTTTTATTATAGTTGGCTACCTATATAATAAACGTAGGTCTCCGAGAAGCTTATATTTATCAGAATATGCGCTTAGAAATAACCTCAACAATGCAGAAATTTATAGAGCATTTGTGGACTGTTTTACTAGTTACAGTAAATTAATAGGAACGCGTTTCCACACACCCTAGCAAATAATTCCTGCATATGTATTGATATGGCGTTTAGTAAGTACAGTTTCGCTTTTCGTGTACCGTTAATTGCTTGTTATTAAATTTGTCGGTATTTTTAGCAGCCATTACCAAGAATATGGTTGATTTACAATAGATGGTTACCTATATAATACGCGTAGGTAAGCGTTGCATATGTACTAATAGAACGTTTAGTAAGAACAGTTTTGCTTTTCGTGAACAGTTAAATGCTATTTATTAAATTTTTACGTTATTTTTAGCAGCCACCACCAACAGTATAAATCTTTTATTATAGTTGGCTACCTATATAATAAACGTAGGTCTCCGAGGAGCTTATATTTATCAGAATATGCGCTTAGAAATAACCTCAACAATGCAGAAATTTATAAAGCCTTTGTCGACTGCTTTACTAGTTACAGTAAATTAATAGGAACGCGTTTCCACACACCCTAGCAAATAATTCCTGCATATGTATTGATATGGCGTTTAGTAAGTACAGTTTCGCTTTTCGTGTACCGTTAATTGCTTGTTATTAAGTTTTATTGGTATTTTGAGCAGCCATTACCAAGAATATGGTTGATTTACAATAGATGGTTACCTATATAATACGCGTAGATAAGCGTTGCATATGTACTAATAGAAAGTTTAGTAAGAACAGTTTTGCTTTTCGTGAACAGTTAAATGCTATTTATTAAATTTTTACGTTATTTTTAGCAGCCACCACCAACAGTATAAATCTTTTATTATAGTTGGCTACCTATATAATAAACGTAGGTCTCCGAGAAGCTTAAATTTATCAGAATATGCGCTTAGAAATAACCTCAACAATGCAGAAATTTATAAAGCCTTTGTGGACTGTTTTACTAGTTACAGTAAATTAATAGGAACGCGTTTCCACACACCCTAGCAAATAATTCCTGCATATGTATTGATATGGCGTTTAGTAAGTACAGTTTCGCTTTTCGTGTACCGTTAATTGCTTGTTATTAAATTTTATTGGTATTTTGAGCAGCCATTACCAAGAATATGGTTGATTTACAATAGATGGTTACCTATATAATACGCGTAGATAAGCGTTGCATATGTACTAATAGAAAGTTTAGTAAGAACAGTTTTGCTTTTCGTGAACAGTTAAATGCTATTTATTAAATTTTTACGTTATTTTTAGCAGCCACCACCAACAGTATAAATCTTTTATTATAGTTGGCTACATATATATTAAACGTAGGTCTCCGAGAAGCTTAAATTTATCAGAATATGCGCTTAGAAATAACCTCAACAATGCAGAAATTTATAAAGCCTTTGTGGACTGTTTTACTAGTTACAGTAAATTAATAGGAACGCGTTTCCACACACCCTAGCAAATAATTCCTGCATATGTATTGATATGGCGTTTAGTAAGTACAGTTTCGCTTTTCGTGTACCGTTAATTGCTTGTTATTAAATTTGTCGGTATTTTTAGCAGCCATTACCAACAGTATGGTTGATTTACAATAGTTAGTTACCTATATAATACGCGTAGGTAAGCGTTGCATATGTACTAATAGAACGTTTAGTAAGAACAGTTTTGCTTTTCGTGAACAGTTAAATGCTATTTATTAAATTTTTACGTTATTTTTAGCAGCCACCACCAACAGTATAAATCTTTTATTATAGTTGGCTACCTATATAATAAACGTAGGTCTCCGAGAAGCTTATATTTATCAGAATATGCGCTTAGAAATAACCTCAACAATGCAGAAATTTATAAAGCCTTTGTGGACTGTTTTACTAGTTACAGTAAATTAATAGGAACGCGTTTCCACACACCCTAGCAAATAATTCCTGCATATGTATTGATATGGCGTTTAGTAAGTACAGTTTCGCTTTTCGTGTACCGTTAATTGCTTGTTATTAAATTTGTCGGTATTTTTAGCAGCCATTACCAACAGTATGGTTGATTTACAATAGTTAGTTACCTATATAATACGCGTAGGTAAGCGTTGCATATGTACTAATAGAACGATTAGTAAGAACAGTTTTGCTTTTCGTGAACAGTTAAATGCTATTTATTAAATTTTTACGTTATTTTTAGCAGCCACCACCAACAGTATAAATCTTTTATTATAGTTGGCTACCTATATAATAAACGTAGGTCTCCGAGAAGCTTATATTTATCAGAATATGCGCTTAGAAATAACCTCAACAATGCAGAAATTTATAAAGCCTTTGTGGACTGTTTTACTAGTTACAGTAAATTAATAGGAACGCGTTTCCACACACCCTAGCAAATAATTCCTGCATATGTATTGATATGGCGTTTAGTAAGTACAGTTTCGCTTTTCGTGTACCGTTAATTGCTTGTTATTAAATTTGTCGGTATTTTTAGCAGCCATTACCAACAGTATGGTTGATTTACAATAGTTAGTTACCTATATAATACGCGTAGGTAAGCGTTGCATATGTACTAATAGAACGTTTAGTAAGAACAGTTTTGCTTTTCGTGAACAGTTAAATGCTATTTATTAAATTTTTACGTTATTTTTAGCAGCCACCACCAACAGTATAAATCTTTTATTATAGTTGGCTACCTATATAATAAACGTAGGTCTCCGAGGAGCTTATATTTATCAGAATATGCGCTTAGAAATAACCTCAACAATGCAGAAATTTATAAAGCCTTTGTCGACTGCTTTACTAGTTACAGTAAATTAATAGGAACGCGTTTCCACACACCCTAGCAAATAATTCCTGCATATGTATTGATATGGCGTTTAGTAAGTACAGTTTCGCTTTTCGTGTACCGTTAATTGCTTGTTATTAAATTTGTCGGTATTTTTAGCAGCCATTACCAACAGTATGGTTGATTTACAATAGTTAGTTACCTATATAATACGCGTAGGTAAGCGTTGCATATGTACTAATAGAACGTTTAGTAAGTACAGTTTTGCTTTTCGTGAACAGTTAAATGCTATTTATTAAATTTTTACGTTATTTTTAGCAGCCACCACCAACAGTATAAATCTTTTATTATAGTTGGCTACCTATATAATAAACGTAGGTCTCCGAGGAGCTTATATTTATCAGAATATGCGCTTAGAAATAACCTCAACAATGCAGAAATTTATAAAGCCTTTGTGGACTGTTTTACTAGTTACAGTAAATTAATAGGAACGCGTTTCCACACACCCTAGCAAATAATTCCTGCATATGTATTGATATGGCGTTTAGTAAGTACAGTTTCGCTTTTCGTGTACCGTTAATTGTTTGTTATTAAATTTTATCGGTATTTTGAGCAACCATTACCACGAATATGGTTGATCTACAATAGATGGTTACCTATTTAATACGCGTAGGTAAGCGTTGCATATGTACTAATAGAACGTTTAGTAAGAACAGTTTTGCTTTTCGTGAACAGTTAAATGCTATTTATTAAATTTTTACGGTATTTTTAGCAGCCACCACCAACAGTATAAATCTTTTACAATAGTTGGCTACCTATACAATAAACGTAGGTCTCCGAGGAGCTTATATTTATCAGAATATGCCCTTAGAAATAACCTCAACAATGCAGAAATTTATAAAGTCTTTGTGGACTGTTTTACTAGTTACAGTAAATTAATAGGAACGCGTTTCCACACACCCTAGCAAATAATTCCTGCATATGTATTGATATGGCGTTTAGTGAGTACATTTTCGCTTTTCGTGTACCGTTAATTGCTTGTTATTAAATTTTATCGGTATTTTTAGCAGCCATTAGCAACAATATGGTTGATTTACAATAGATGGTTACCTATATAATACGCGTAGGTAAGCGTTGCATATGTACTAATAGAACGTTTAGTAAGAACAGTTTTGCTTTTCGCGAACAGTTAAATGATATTTCTTAAAATTTAGCGGTATTTTTAGCAGCCACCACCAACAGTATAAATCTTTTACAATAGTTGGCTACCTATATAATAAACGTAGGTCTCCGAGGAGCTTATATTTATCAGAATATGCGCTTAGAAATAACCTCAACAATGCAGAAATTTATAAAGCCTTTGTGGACTGTTTTACTAGTTACAGTAAATTAATAGGAACGCGTTTCCACACACCCTAGCAAATAATTCCTGCATATGTTTTGATATGGCGTTTAGTAAGTACAGTTTCGCTTTTCGTGTACCGTTAATTGCTTGTTATTAAATTTTATCGGTATTTTTAGCAGCCATTACCAAGAATATGGTTGATTTACAATAGATGGTTACCTATATAATACGCGTAGGTAAGTGTTGCATATGTATTAATAGAACGTTTAGTAAGAACAGTTTTGCTTTTCGTGAACAGTTAAATGCTATTTATTAAATTTTTACGGTATTTTTAGCAGCCACCACCAACAGTATAAATCTTTTATTATAGTTGGCTACCTATATAATAAACGTAGGTCTCCGAGGAGATTATATTTATCAGAATATGCGCTTAGAAATAACCTCAACAATGCAGAAATGTATAAAGCCTTTGTGGACTGTTTTACTAGTTACAGTAAATTAATAGGAACGCGTTTCCACACACCCTAGCAAATAATTCCTGCATATGTATTGATATGGCGTTTAGTAAGTACAGTTTCGCTTTTCGTGTACCGTTAATTGTTTGTTATTAAATTTTATCGGTATTTTTAGCAGCCATTACCAAGAATATGGTTGATTTACAATAGTTGGTTACCTATATAATCCGCGTAGGTAAGCGTTGCATATGGACTAATAGAACGTTTAGTAAGAACAGTTTTGCTTTTCGTGAACAGTTAAATGCTATTTATTAAATTTTTACGGTATTTTTAGCAGCCACCACCAACAGTATAAATCTTTTACAATAGTTGGCTACCTATATAATAAACGTAGGTCTCCGAGGAACTTATATTTATCAGAATATGCGCTTAGAAATAACCTCACCAATGCAGAAATTTATAAAGTCTTTGTGGACTGTTTTACTAGTTGCAGTAAATTAATAGGAACGCGTTTCCACACACCCTAGCAAATAATTCCTGCATATGTATTGATATGGCGTTTAGTAAGTACAGTTTCGCTTTTCGTGTACCGTTAATTGCTTGTTATTAAATTTTATCGGTATTTTTAGCAGCCCTTAGCAACAATATGGTTGATTTACAATAGTTGGTTACCTATATAATACGCGTAGGTTAGCTTGCATATGTACTAACAGAACGTTTAGTAAGAACAGTTTTGCCTTTCGTAAACAGTTAAATGCTATTTATTAAACTTTATCGGTATTTTTAGCAGCCACCACCAACAGTATAAATCCTTTACAATAGTTGGTTACCTATATAATAAACGTAGGTCTCCGAGGAGCTTATATTTATCAGAATATGCGCTTAGAAATAACCTCAACAATGCAGAAATTTATAAAGCCTTTGTGGACTGTTTTACTAGTTGCAGTAAATTAATAGGAACGCGTTTCCACACACCCTAGCAAATAATTCCTGCATATGTATTGATATGGCGTTTAGTAAGTACAGTTTTGCTTTTCGTGTACCGTCAATTGCTTGTTATTAAATTTTATCGGTATTTTTAGCAGCCATTACCAAGAATATGGTTGATTTACAATAGATGGTTACCTATATAATACGCGTAGGTATGCGTTGCATATGTACTAATAGAACGTTTAGTAAGAACAGTTTTGCTTTTCGTGAACAGTTAAATGCTATTTCTTAAATTTTATCGGTATTTTTAGCAGCCATTAGCATCAATATGGTTGATTTACAATAGATGGTTACCTATATAATACGCGTAGGTAAGCGTTGCATATGTACTAATAGAACGTTTAGTAAGAACAGTTTTGCTTTTCGCGAACAGTTAAATGCTATTGCTTAAATTTTAGCGGTATTTTTAGCAGCCACCACCAACAGTATAAATCTTTTACAGTAGTTGGCTACCTATATAATAAACGTAGGTCTCCGAGAAGCTTATATTTATCAGAATATGCGATTAGAAATAACCTCAACAATGCAGAAATTTATAAAGCCTTTGTGGACTGTTTTACTAGTTACAGTAAATTAATAGGAACGCGTTTCCACACACCCTAGCAAATAATTCCTGCATATGTATTGATATGGCGTTTAGTAAGTACAGTTTCGCTTTTCGTGTACCGTTAATTGTTTGTTATTAAATTTTATCGGTATTTTTGGCAGCCATTACCAAGAATATGGTTGATTTACAATAGATGGTTACCTATATAATACGCGTAGGTAAGCGTTGCATATGTACTAATAGAACGTTTAGTAAGAACAGTTTTGCTTTTCGTGAACAGTTAAATGCTATTTCTTATATTTTAGCGGTATTTTTAGCAGCCACCACCAACAGTATAAATCTTTTACAATAGTTGGCTACCTATATAATAAACGTAGGTCTCCGAGGAACTTATATTTATCAGAATATGCGCTTAGAAATAACCTCAACAATGCAGAAATTTATAAAGCCTTTGTGGACTGTTTTACTAGTGACAGTAAATTAATAGGAACGCGTTTCCACACACCCTAGCAAATAATTCCTGCATATGTATTGATATGGCGTTTAGTAAGTACAGTTTCGCTTTTCGTGTACCGTCAATTACTTGTTATTAAATTTTATCGGTATTTTTAACAGCCATTAGCAACAATATGGTTGATTTACAATAGTTGGTTACCTATATAATTCGAGTAGGTAAGCTTGCATATGTACTAATAAAACGTTTAGTAAGAACAGTTTTGCCTTTCGTGAACAGTTAAATGCTATTTATTAAATTTTATCGGTATTTTTAGCAGCCACCACCAACAGTATAAATCCTTTACAATAGTTGGTTACCTATATAATAAACGTAGGTCTCCGAGGAGCTTATATTTATCAGAATATGCGCTTAGAAATAACCTCAACAATGCAGAAATTTATAAAGCCTTTGTGGACTGTTTTACTAGTTACAGTAAATTAATAGGAACGCGTTTCCACACACCCTAGCAAATAATTCCTGCATATGTATTGATATGGCGTTTAGTAAGTACAGTTTCGCTTTTCGTGTACCGTTAATTGCTTGTTATTAAATTTTATCGGTATTTTTAGCAGCCATTACCAAGAATACGGTTGATTTACAATAGATGGTTACCTATATAATACGCGTAGGTAAGCGTTGCATATGTACTAATAGAACGCTTAGTAAGAACAGTTTTGCTTTTCGTGAACAGTTAAATGCTATTTCTTAAATTTTAGCGGTATATTTAGCAGCCACCACCAACAGTATAAATCTTTTACAATATTTGGCTACCTATATAATAAACGTAGGTCTCCGAGGAGCTTATATTTATCAGAATATGCGCTTAGAAATAACCTCAACAATGCAGAAATTTATAAAGCCTTTGTGGACTGTTTTACTAGTTACAGTAAATTAATAGGAACTCGTTTCCACACACCCTAGCAAATAATTCCTGCATATGTATTGATATGGCGTTTAGTAAGTACAGTTTCGCTTTTCGTGTACCGTTAATTGCTTGTTATTAAATTTTATCGGTATTTTTAGCAGCCATTACCAAGAATACGGTTGATTTACAATAGATGGTTACCTATATAATACGCGTAGGTAAGCGTTGCATATGTACTAATAGAACGCTTAGTAAGAACAGTTTTGCTTTTCGTGAACAGTTAAATGCTATTTCTTAAATTTTAGCGGTATATTTAGCAGCCACCACCAACAGTATAAATCTTTTACAATATTTGGCTACCTATATAATAAACGTAGGTCTCCGAGGAGCTTATATTTATCAGAATATGCGCTTAGAAATAACCTCAACAATGCAGAAATTTATAAAGCCTTTGTGGACTGTTTTACTAGTTACAGTAAATTAATAGGAACTCGTTTCCACACACCCTAGCAAATAATTCCTGCATATGTATTGATATGGCGTTTAGTAAGTACAGTTTCGCTTTTCGTGTACCGTTAATTGCTTGTTATTAAATTTTATCGGTATTTTTAGCAGCCATTACCAAGAATACGGTTGATTTACAATAGATGGTTACCTATATAATACGCGTAGGTAAGCGTTGCATATGTACTAATAGAACGCTTAGTAAGAACAGTTTTGCTTTTCGTGAACAGTTAAATGCTATTTCTTAAATTTTAGCGGTATATTTAGCAGCCACCACCAACAGTATAAATCTTTTACAATATTTGGCTACCTATATAATAAACGTAGGTCTCCGAGGAGCTTATATTTATCAGAATATGCGCTTAGAAATAACCTCAACAATGCAGAAATTTATAAAGCCTTTGTGGACTGTTTTACTAGTTACAGTAAATTAATAGGAACGCGTTTCCACACACCCTAGCAAATAATTCCTGCATATGTATTGATATGGCGTTTAGTAAGTACAGTTTCGCTTTTCGTGTACCGTTAATTGTTTGTTATTAAATTTTATCGGTATTTTTAGCAGCCATTACCAAGAATATGGTTGATTTACAATAGATGGTTACCTATATAATACGCGTAGGTAAGCGTTGCATATGTACTAATAGAACGTTTAGTAAGAACAGTTTTGCTTTTCGTGAACAGTTAAATGCTATTTCTTTAATTTTAGCGGTAGTTTTAGCAGCCACCACCAACAGTATAAATCTTTTACAATATTTGGCTACCTATATATTAAACGTAGGTCTCCGAGGAACTTATATTTATCAGAATATGCGCTTAGAAATAACCTCAACAATGCAGAAATTTATAAAGCCTTTGTGGACTGTTTTACTAGTGACAGTAAATTAATAGGAACGCGTTTCCACACACCCTAGCAAATAATTCCTGCATATGTATTGATATGGCGTTTAGTAAGTACAGTTTCGCTTTTCGTGTACCGTTAATTGCTTGTTATCAAATTTTATCGGTATTTTTAGCAGCCCTTAGCAACAATATAGTTGATTTACAATAGTTGGTTACCTATATAATACGCCTAGGTAAGCTTGCATATGTACTAATAGAACGTTTAGTAAGAACAGTTTTGCCTTTCGTGAACAGTTAAATGCTATTTATTAAATTTTATCGGTATTTTTAGCAGCCACCACCAACAGTATAAATCCTTTACAGTAGTTGGTTACCTATATAATAAACGTAGGTCTCCGAGGAGCTTATATTTATCAGAATATGCGCTTAGAAATAACCTCAACAATGCAGAAATTTATAAAGCCTTTGTGGACTGTTTTACTAGTTACAGTAAATTAATAGGAACGCGTTTCCACACACCCTAGCAAATAATTCCTGCATATGTATTGATATGGCGTTTAGTAAGTACAGTTTCGCTTTTCGTGTACCGTCAATTACTTGTTATTATATTTTATCGGTATTTTTAACAGCCATTAGCAACAATATGGTTGATTTACAATAGTTGGTTACCTATATAATACGAGTAGGTAAGCTTGCATATGTACTAATAGAACGTTTAGTAAGAACAGTTTTGCCTTTCGTGAACAGTTAAATGCTATTTATTAAATTTTATCGGTATTTTTAGCAGCCACCACCAACAGTATAAATTCTTTACAATAGTTGGCTACCTATATAATAAACGTAGGTCTCCGAGGAGCTTATATTTATCAGAATATGCGCTTAGAAATAACCTCAACAATGCAGAAATTTATAAAGCCTTTGTGGACTGTTTTACTAGTTACAGTAAATTAATAGGAACGCGTTTCCACACACCCTAGCAAATAATTCCTGCATATGTATTGATATGGCGTTTAGTAAGTACAGTTTCGCTTTTCGTGTACCGTTAATTGCTTGTTATTAAATTTTATCGGTATTTTTAGCAGCCATTACCAAGAATACGGTTGATTTACAATAGATGGTTACCTATATAATACGCGTAGGTAAGCGTTGCATATGTACTAATAGAACACTTAGTAAGAACAGTTTTGCTTTTCGTGAACAGTTAAATGCTATTTCTTAAATTTTAGCGGTATATTTAGCAGCCACCACCAACAGTATAAATCTTTTACAATATTTGGCTACCTATATAATAAACGTAGGTCTCCGAGGAGCTTATATTTATCAGAATATGCGCTTAGAAATAACCTCAACAATGCAGAAATTTATAAAGCCTTTGTGGACTGTTTTACTAGTTACAGTAAATTAATAGGAACTCGTTTCCACACACTCTAGCAAATAATTCCTGCATATGTATTGATATGACGTTTAGCAATTACAGTTTCGCCTTTCGTGTACCGTTAATTGCTTGTTATTAAATTTTATCGGAATTTTTAGCAGCCATTACCAAGAATATGGTTGATTTACAATAGATGGTTACCTATATAATACGCGTAGGTAAGCGTTGCATATGTATTAATAGAACGTTTAGTAAGAACAGTTTTGCTTTTCGTGAACAGTTAAATGCTATTTATTAAATTTTTACGTTATTTTTAGCAGCCACCACCAACAGTATAAATCTTTTACAATAGTTGGCTACCTATATAATAAACGTAGGTCTCCGAGGAACTTATATTTATCAGAATATGCGCTTAGAAATAACCTCACCAGTGCAGAAATTTATAAAGTCTTTGTGGACTGTTTTACTAGTTGCAGTAAATTAATAGAAACGCGTTTCCACACACCCTAGCAAATAATTCCTGCATATGTATTGATATGGCGTTTAGTAAGTACAGTTTCGCTGTTCGTGTACCGTTAATTGCTTGTTATTAAATTTTATCGGTATTTTCAGCAGCCCTTAGCAACAATATAGTTGATTTACAATAGTTGGTTACCTATATAATACGCGTAGGTAAGCTTGCATATGTACTAATAGAACGTTTAGTAAGAACAGTTTTGCCTTTCGTGAACAGTTAAATGCTATTTATTAAATTTTATCGGTATCTTTAGCAGCCACCACCAACAGTATAAATCCTTTACAATAGTTGGTTACCTATATAATAAACGTAGGTCTCCGAGGAGCTTATATTTATCAGAATATGCGCTTAGAAATAACCTCAACAATGCAGAAATTTATAAAGCCTTTGTGGACTGTTTTACTAGTTACAGTAAATTAATAGGAACGCGTTTCCACACACCCTAGCAAATAATTCCTGCATATGTATTGATATGGCGTTTAGTAAGTACAGTTTCGCTTTTGGTGTACCGTCAATTGCTTGTTATTAAATTTTATCGGTATTTTTAGCAGCCATTAGCAACAATATGGTTGATTTACAATAGTTGGTTACATATATAATACGAGTAGGTAAGCTTGCATATGTACTAATAGAACGTTTAGTAAGAACAGTTTTGCCTTTCGTGAACAGTTAAATGCTATTTATTAAATTTTATCGGTATTTTTAGCAGCCACCACCAACAGTATAAATCCTTTACAATAATTGGTTACCTATATAATAAACGTAGGTCTCCGAGGAGCTTATATTTATCAGAATATGCGCTTAGAAATAACCTCAACAATGCAGAAATTTATAAAGCCTTTGTGGACTGTTTTACTAGTTACAGTAAATTAATAGGAACGCGTTTCCACACACCCTAGCAAATAATTCCTGCATATGTATTGATATGGCGTTTAGTAAGTACAGTTTCGCTTTTCGTGTACCGTTAATTGCTTGTTATTAAATTTTATCGGTATTTTTAGCAGCCATTACCAAGAATACGGTTGATTTACAATAGATGGTTACCTATATAATACGCGTAGGTAAGCGTTGCATATGTACTAATAGAACGCTTAGTAAGAACAGTTTTGCTTTTCGTGAACAGTTAAATGCTATTTCTTAAATTTTAGCGGTATATTTAGCAGCCACCACCAACAGTATAAATCTTTTACAATATTTGGCTACCTATATAATAAACGTAGGTCTCCGAGGAGCTTATATTTATCAGAATATGCGCTTAGAAATAACCTCAACAATGCAGAAATTTATAAAGCCTTTGTGGACTGTTTTACTAGTTACAGTAAATTAATAGGAACTCGTTTCCACACACCCTAGCAAATAATTCCTGCATATGTATTGATATGGCGTTTAGTAATTACAGTTTCGCCTTTCGTGTACCGTTAATTGCTTGTTATTAAATTTTATCGGAATTTTTAGCAGCCATTACCAAGAATATGGTTGATTTACAATAGATGGTTACCTATATAATACGCGTAGGTAAGCGTTGCATATGTATTAATAGAACGTTTAGTAAGAACAGTTTTCCTTTTCGTGAACAGTTAAATGCTATTTATTAAATTTTTACGGTATTTTTAGCAGCCACCACCAACAGTATAAATCTTTTATTATAGTTGGCTACCTATATAATAAACGTAGGTCTCCGAGGAGCTTATATTTATCAGAATATGCGCTTAGAAATAACCTCAACAATGCAGAAATTAATAAAGCCTTTGTGGACTGTTTTACTAGTTACAGTAAATTAATAGGAACGCGTTTCCACACACCCTAGCAAATAATTCCTGCATATGTATTGATATGGCGTTTAGTAGGTACAGTTTCGCTTTTCGTGTACCGTCAATTGCTTGTTATTAAATTTTATCGGTATTTTTAGCAGCCATTAGCAACAATATGGTTGATTTACAATAGTTGGTTACCTATATAATCCGCGTAGGTAAGCGTTGCATATGTACTAATAGAACGTTTAGTAAGAACAGTTTTGCTTTTCGTGAACAGTTAAATGCTATTTATTAAATTTTTACGTTATTTTTAGCAGCCACCACCAACAGTATAAATCTTTTATTATAGTTGGCTACCTATATAATAAACGTAGGTCTCCGAGGAGCTTATATTTATCAGAATATGCGCTTAGAAATAACCTCAACAATGCAGAAATTTATAAAGCCTTTGTGGACTGTTTTACTAGTTACAGTAAATTAATAGGAACGCGTTTCCACACACCCTAGCAAATAATTCCTGCATATGTATTGATATGGCGTTTAGTAAGTACAGTTTCGCTTTTCGTGTACCGTTAATTGTTTGTTATTAAATTTTATCGGTATTTTTAGCAGCCATTACCAAGAATATGGTTGATTTACAATAGATGGTTACCTATATAATACGCGTAGGTAAGCGTTGCATATGTACTAATAGAACGTTTAGTAAGAACAGTTTTGCTTTTCGTGAACAGTTAAATGCTATTTATTAAATTTTTACGTTATTTTTAGCAGCCACCACCAACAGTATAAATCTTTTATTATAGTTGGCTACCTATATAATAAACGTAGGTCTCCGAGGAGCTTATATTTATCAGAATATGCGCTTAGAAATAACCTCAACAATGCAGAAATTTATAAAGCCTTTGTGGACTGTTTTACTAGTTACAGTAAATTAATAGGAACGCGTTTCCACACACCCTAGCAAATAATTCCTGCATATGTATTGATATGGCGTTTAGTAAGTACAGTTTCGCTTTTCGTGTACCGTTAATTGCTTGTTATTAAATTTTATCGGTATTTTGAGCAGCCATTACCAAGAATATGGTTGATTTACAATAGATGGTTACCTATATAATACGCGTAGGTAAGCGTTGCATATGTACTAATAGAACGTTTAGTAAGAACAGTTTTGCTTTTCGTGAACAGTTAAATGCTATTTATTAAATTTTTACGTTATTTTTAGCAGCCACCACCAACAGTATAAATCTTTTATTATAGTTGGCTACCTATATAATAAACGTAGGTCTCCGAGGAGCTTATATTTATCAGAATATGCGCTTAGAAATAACCTCAACAATGCAGAAATTTATAAAGCCTTTGTGGAGTGTTTTACTAGTTACAGTAAATTAATAGGAACGCGTTTCCACACACCCTAGCAAATAATTCCTGCATATGTATTGATATGGCGTTTAGTAAGTACAGTTTCGCTTTTCGTGTACCGTTAATTGCTTGTTATTAAATTTTATCGGTATTTTGAGCAGCCATTACCAAGAATATGGTTGATTTACAATAGATGGTTACCTATATAATACGCGTAGGTAAGCGTTGCATATGTACTAATAGAACGTTTAGTAAGAACAGTTTTGTGTTTCGTGAACAGTTAAATGCTATTTATTAAATTTTTACGTTATCTCACCAACAGTATAAATCTTTTATTATAGTTGGCTACCTATATAATAAACGTAGGTCTCCGAGGAGCTTATATTTATCAGAATATACGCTTAGAAATAACCTCAACAATGCAGAAATTTATAAAGCCTTTGTGGACTGTTTTACTAGTTACAGTAAATTAATAGGAACGCGTTTCCACACACCCTAGCAAATAATTCCTGCATATGTATTGATATGGCGTTTAGTAAGTACAGTTTCGCTTTTCGTGTACCGTTAATTGCTTGTTATTAAATTTTATCGGAATTTTTAGCAGCCATTACCAAGATTATGGTTGATTTACAATAGATGGTTACCTATATAATACGCGTAGGTAAGCGTTGCATATGTATTAATAGAACGTTTAGTAAGAACAGTTTTGCTTTTCGTGAACAGTTAAATGCTATTTATTAAATTTTTACGGTATTTTTAGCAGCCACCACCAACAGTATAAATCTTTTACAATAGTTGGCTACCTATATAATAAACGTAGGTCTCCGAGGAGCTTATATTTATCAGAATATGCGCTTAGAAATAACCTCAACAATGCAGAAATTTATAAAGCCTTTGTGGACTGTTTTACTAGTTACAGTAAATTAATAGGAACGCGTTTCCACACACCCTAGCAAATAATTCCTGCATATGTATTGATATGGCGTTTAGTAAGTACAGTTTCGCTTTTCGTGTACCGTTAATTGTTTGTTATTAAATTTTATCGGTATTTTGAGCAGCCATTACCAAGAATATGGTTGATTTACAATAGATGGTTACCTATATAATACGCGTAGGTAAGCGTTGCATATGTATTAATAGAACGTTTAGTAAGAACAGTTTTGCTTTTCGTGAACAGTTAAATGCTATTTATTAAATTTTTACGGTATTTTTAGCAGCCACCACCAACAGTATAAATCTTTTACAATAGTTGGCTACCTATATAATAAACGTAGGTCTCCGAGGAGCTTATATTTATCAGAATATGCGCTTAGAAATAACCTCAACAATGCAGAAATTTATAAAGCCTTTGTGGACTGTTTTACTAGTTACAGTAAATTAATAGGAACGCGTTTCCACACACCCTAGCAAATAATTCCTGCATATGTATTGATATGGCGTTTAGTAAGTACAGTTTCGCTTTTCGTGTACCGTTAATTGCTTGTTATTAAATTTTATCGGTATTTTGAGCAGCCATTACCAAGAATATGGTTGATTTACAATAGATGGTTACCTATATAATACGCGTAGGTAAGCGTTGCATATGTACTAATAGAACGTTTAGTAAGAACAGTTTTGCTTTTCGTGAACAGTTAAATGCTATTTATTAAATTTTTACGTTATTTTTAGCAGCCACCACCAACAGTATAAATCTTTTATTATAGTTGGCTACCTATATAATAAACGTAGGTCTCCGAGGAGCTTATATTTATCAGAATATGCGCTTAGAAATAACCTCAACAATGCAGAAATTTATAAAGCCTTTGTGGACTGTTTTACTAGTTACAGTAAATTAATAGGAACGCGTTTCCACACACCCTAGCAAATAATTCCTGCATATGTATTGATATGGCGTTTAGTAAGTACAGTTTCGCTTTTCGTGTACCGTTAATTGCTTGTTATTAAATTTTATCGGTATTTTGAGCAGCCATTACCAAGAATATGGTTGATTTACAATAGATGGTTACCTATATAATACGCGTAGGTAAGCGTTGCATATGTACTAATAGAACGTTTAGTAAGAACAGTTTTGTGTTTCGTGAACAGTTAAATGCTATTTATTAAATTTTTACGTTATCTCACCAACAGTATAAATCTTTTATTATAGTTGGCTACCTATATAATAAACGTAGGTCTCCGAGGAGCTTATATTTATCAGAATATACGCTTAGAAATAACCTCAACAATGCAGAAATTTATAAAGCCTTTGTGGACTGTTTTACTAGTTACAGTAAATTAATAGGAACGCGTTTCCACACACCCTAGCAAATAATTCCTGCATATGTATTGATATGGCGTTTAGTAAGTACAGTTTCGCTTTTCGTGTACCGTTAATTGCTTGTTATTAAATTTTATCGGAATTTTTAGCAGCCATTACCAAGATTATGGTTGATTTACAATAGATGGTTACCTATATAATACGCGTAGGTAAGCGTTGCATATGTATTAATAGAACGTTTAGTAAGAACAGTTTTGCTTTTCGTGAACAGTTAAATGCTATTTATTAAATTTTTACGGTATTTTTAGCAGCCACCACCAACAGTATAAATCTTTTACAATAGTTGGCTACCTATATAATAAACGTAGGTCTCCGAGGAGCTTATATTTATCAGAATATGCGCTTAGAAATAACCTCAACAATGCAGAAATTTATAAAGCCTTTGTGGACTGTTTTACTAGTTACAGTAAATTAATAGGAACGCGTTTCCACACACCCTAGCAAATAATTCCTGCATATGTATTGATATGGCGTTTAGTAAGTACAGTTTCGCTTTTCGTGTACCGTTAATTGTTTGTTATTAAATTTTATCGGTATTTTTAGCAGCCATTACCAAGAATATGGTTGATTTACAATAGATGGTTACCTATATAATACGCGTAGGTAAGCGTTGCATATGTACTAATAGAACGTTTAGTAAGAACAGTTTTGCTTTTCGTGAACAGTTAAATGCTATTTCTTATATTTTAGCGGTATTTTTAGCAGCCACCACCAACAGTATAAATCTTTTACAATAGTTGGCTACCTATATAATAAACGTAGGTCTCCGAGGAACTTATATTTATCAGAATATGCGCTTAGAAATAACCTCAACAATGCAGAAATTTATAAAGCCTTTGTGGACTGTTTTACTAGTTACAGTAAATTAATAGGAACTCGTTTCCACACACCCTAGCAAATAATTCCTGCATATGTATTGATATGGCGTTTAGTAAGTACAGTTTCGCTTTTCGTGTACCGTTAATTGCTTGTTATTAAATTTTATCGGTATTTTTAGCAGCCATTACCAAGAATACGGTTGATTTACAATAGATGGTTACCTATATAATACGCGTAGGTAAGCGTTGCATATGTACTAATAGAACGCTTAGTAAGAACAGTTTTGCTTTTCGTGAACGGTTAAATGCTATTTCTTAAATTTTAGCGGTATATTTAGCAGCCACCACCAACAGTATAAATCTTTTACAATATTTGGCTACCTATATAATAAACGTAGGTCTCCGAGGAGCTTATATTTATCAGAATATGCGCTTAGAAATAACCTCAACAATGCAGAAATTTATAAAGCCTTTGTGGACTGTTTTACTAGTTACAGTAAATTAATAGGAACTCGTTTCCACACACCCTAGCAAATAATTCCTGCATATGTATTGATATGGCGTTTAGTAAGTACAGTTTCGCTTTTCGTGTACCGTTAATTGCTTGTTATTAAATTTTATCGGTATTTTTAGCAGCGATTACCAAGAATACGGTTGATTTACAATAGATGGTTACCTATATAATACGCGTAGGTAAGCGTTGCATATGTACTAATAGAACGCTTAGTAAGAACAGTTTTGCTTTTCGTGAACAGTTAAATGCTATTTCTTAAATTTTAGCGGTATATTTAGCAGCCACCACCAACAGTATAAATCTTTTACAATATTTGGCTACCTATATAATAAACGTAGGTCTCCGAGGAGCTTATATTTATCAGAATATGCGCTTAGAAATAACCTCAACAATGCAGAAATTTATAAAGCCTTTGTGGACTGTTTTACTAGTTACAGTAAATTAATAGGAACGCGTTTCCACACACCCTAGCAAATAATTCCTGCATATGTATTGATATGGCGGTTAGTAAGTACAGTTTCGCTTTTCGTGTACCGTTAATTGTTTGTTATTAAATTTTATCGGTATTTTTAGCAGCCATTACCAAGAATATGGTTGATTTACAATAGATGGTTACCTATATAATAAGCGTAGGTAAGCGTTGCATATGTACTAATAGAACGTTTAGTAAGAACAGTTTTGCTTTTCGTGAACAGTTAAATGCTATTTCTTATATTTTAGTGGTAGTTTTAGCAGCCACCACCAACAGTATAAATCTTTTACAATATTTGGCTACCTATATATTAAACGTATGTCTCCGAGGAACTTATATTTATCAGAATATGCGCTTAGAAATAACCTCAACAATGCAGAAATTTATAAAGCCTTTGTGGACTGTTTTACTAGTGACAGTAAATTAATAGGAACGCGTTTCCACACACCCTAGCAAATAATTCCTGCATATGTATTGGTATGGCGTTTAGTAGGTACAGTTTCGCTTTTCGTGTACCGTCAATTGCTTGTTATTAAATTTTATCGGTATTTTTAGCAGCCATTAGCAACAATATGGTTGATTTAAAATAGTTGGTTACCTATATAATCCGCGTAGGTAAGCGTTGCATATGTACTAATAGAACGTTTAGTAAGAACAGTTTTGCTTTTCGTGAACAGTTAAATGCTATTTATTAAATGTTTACGGTATTTTTAGCAGCCACCACCAACAGTATAAATCTTTTACAATAGTTGGCTACCTATATAATAAACGTAGGTCTCCGAGGAACTTATATTTATCAGAATATGCGCTTAGAAATAACCTCACCAATGCAAAAATTTATAAAGTCTTTGTGGACTGTTTTACTAGTTGCAGTAAATTAATAGAAACGCGTTTCCACACACCCTAGCAAATAATTCCTGCATATGTATTGATATGGCGTTTAGTAAGTACAGTTTCGCTTTTCGTGTACCGTTAATTGCTTGTTATCAAATTTTATCGGTATTTTTAGCAGCCCTTAGCAACAATATAGTTGATTTACAATAGTTGGTTACCTATATAATACGCCTAGGTAAGCTTGCATATGTACTAATAGAACGTTTAGTAAGAACAGTTTTGCCTTTCGTGAACAGTTAAATGCTATTTATTAAATTTTATCGGTATTTTTAGCAGCCACCACCAACAGTATAAATCCTTTACAATAGTTGGTTACCTATATAATAAACGTAGGTCTCCGAGGAGCTTATATTTATCAGAATATGCGCTTAGAAATAACCTCAACAATGCAGAAATTTATAAAGCCTTTGTGGACTGTTTTACTAGTTACAGTAAATTAATAGGAACGCGTTTCCACACACCCTAACAAATAATTCCTGCATATGTATTGATATGGCGTTTAGTAAGTACAGTTTCGCTTTTCGTGTACCGTCAATTACTTGTTATTATATTTTATCGGTATTTTTAACAGCCATTAGCAACAATATGGTTGATTTACAATAGTTGGTTACCTATATAATACGAGTAGGTAAGCTTGCATATGTACTAATAGAACGTTTAGTAAGAACAGTTTTGCCTTTCGTGAACAGTTAAATGCTATTTATTAAATTTTATCGGTATTTTTAGCAGCCACCACCAACAGTATAAATTCTTTACAATAGTTGGCTACCTATATAATAAACGTAGGTCTCCGAGGAGCTTATATTTATCAGAATATGCGCTTAGAAATAACCTCAACAATGCAGAAATTTATAAAGCCTTTGTGGACTGTTTTACTAGTTACAGTAAATTAATAGGAACGCGTTTCCACACACCCTAGCAAATAATTCCTGCATATGTATTGATATGGCGTTTAGTAAGTACAGTTTCGCTTTTCGTGTACCGTTAATTGCTTGTTATTAAATTTTATCGGTATTTTTAGCAGCCATTACCAAGAATACGGTTGATTTACAATAGATGGTTACCTATATAATACGCGTAGGTAAGCGTTGCATATGTACTAATAGAACACTTAGTAAGAACAGTTTTGCTTTTCGTGAACAGTTAAATGCTATTTCTTAAATTTTAGCGGTATATTTAGCAGCCACCACCAACAGTATAAATCTTTTACAATATTTGGCTACCTATATAATAAACGTAGGTCTCCGAGGAGCTTATATTTATCAGAATATGCGCTTAGAAATAACCTCAACAATGCAGAAATTTATAAAGCCTTTGTGGACTGTTTTACTAGTTACAGTAAATTAATAGGAACTCGTTTCCACACACTCTAGCAAATAATTCCTGCATATGTATTGATATGGCGTTTAGCAATTACAGTTTCGCCTTTCGTGTACCGTTAATTGCTTGTTATTAAATTTTATCGGAATTTTTAGCAGCCATTACCAAGAATATGGTTGATTTACAATAGATGGTTACCTATATAATACGCGTAGGTAAGCGTTGCATATGTATTAATAGAACGTTTAGTAAGAACAGTTTTGCTTTTCGTGAACAGTTAAATGCTATTTATTAAATTTTTACGTTATTTTTAGCAGCCACCACCAACAGTATAAATCTTTTACAATAGTTGGCTACCTATATAATAAACGTAGGTCTCCGAGGAACTTATATTTATCAGAATATGCGCTTAGAAATAACCTCACCAGTGCAGAAATTTATAAAGTCTTTGTGGACTGTTTTACTAGTTGCAGTAAATTAATAGAAACGCGTTTCCACACACCCTAGCAAATAATTCCTGCATATGTATTGATATGGCGTTTAGTAAGTACAGTTTCGCTGTTCGTGTACCGTTAATTGCTTGTTATTAAATTTTATCGGTATTTTCAGCAGCCCTTAGCAACAATATAGTTGATTTACAATAGTTGGTTACCTATATAGTACGCGTAGGTAAGCTTGCATATGTACTAATAGAACGTTTAGTAAGAACAGTTTTGCCTTTCGTGAACAGTTAAATGCTATTTATTAAATTTTATCGGTATCTTTAGCAGCCACCACCAACAGTATAAATCCTTTACAATAGTTGGTTACCTATATAATAAACGTAGGTCTCCGAGGAGCTTATATTTATCAGAATATGCGCTTAGAAATAACCTCAACAATGCAGAAATTTATAAAGCCTTTGTGGACTGTTTTACTAGTTACAGTAAATTAATAGGAACGCGTTTCCACACACCCTAGCAAATAATTCCTGCATATGTATTGATATGGCGTTTAGTAAGTACAGTTTCGCTTTTGGTGTACCGTCAATTGCTTGTTATTAAATTTTATCGGTATTTTTAGCAGCCATTAGCAACAATATGGTTGATTTACAATAGTTGGTTACCTATATAATACGAGTAGGTAAGCTTGCATATGTACTAATAGAACGTTTAGTAAGAACAGTTTTGCCTTTCGTGAACAGTTAAATGCTATTTATTAAATTTTATCGGTATTTTTAGCAGCCACCACCAACAGTATAAATCCTTTACAATAATTGGTTACCTATATAATAAACGTAGGTCTCCGAGGAGCTTATATTTATCAGAATATGCGCTTAGAAATAACCTCAACAATGCAGAAATTTATAAAGCCTTTGTGGACTGTTTTACTAGTTACAGTAAATTAATAGGAACGCGTTTCCACACACCCTAGCAAATAATTCCTGCATATGTATTGATATGGCGTTTAGTAAGTACAGTTTCGCTTTTCGTGTACCGTTAATTGCTTGTTATTAAATTTTATCGGTATTTTTAGCAGCCATTACCAAGAATACGGTTGATTTACAATAGATGGTTACCTATATAATACGCGTAGGTAAGCGTTGCATATGTACTAATAGAACGCTTAGTAAGAACAGTTTTGCTTTTCGTGAACAGTTAAATGCTATTTCTTAAATTTTAGCGGTATATTTAGCAGCCACCACCAACAGTATAAATCTTTTACAATATTTGGCTACCTATATAATAAACGTAGGTCTCCGAGGAGCTTATATTTATCAGAATATGCGCTTAGAAATAACCTCAACAATGCAGACATTTATAAAGCCTTTGTGGACTGTTTTACTAGTTACAGTAAATTAATAGGAACTCGTTTCCACACACCCTAGCGAATAATTCCTGCATATGTATTGATATGGCGTTTAGTAATTACAGTTTCGCCTTTCGTGTACCGTTAATTGCTTGTTATTAAATTTTATCGGAATTTTTAGCAGCCATTACCAAGAATATGGTTGATTTACAATAGATGGTTACCTATATAATACGCGTAGGTAAGCGTTGCATATGTATTAATAGAACGTTTAGTAAGAACAGTTTTCCTTTTCGTGAACAGTTAAATGCTATTTATTAAATTTTTACGATATTTTTAGCAGCCACCACCAACAGTATAAATCTTTTATTATAGTTGGCTACCTATATAATAAACGTAGGTCTCCGAGGAGCTTATATTTATCAGAATATGCGCTTAGAAATAACCTCAACAATGCCGAAATTAATAAAGCCTTTGTGGACTGTTTTACTAGTTACAGTAAATTAATAGGAACGCGTTTCCACACACCCTAGCAAATAATTCCTGCATATGTATTGATATGGCGTTTAGTAGGTACAGTTTCGCTTTTCGTGTACCGTCAATTGCTTGTTATTAAATTTTATCGGTATTTTTAGCAGCCATTAGCAACAATATGGTTGATTTACAATAGTTGGTTACCTATATAATCCGCGTAGGTAAGCGTTGCATATGTACTAATAGAACGTTTAGTAAGAACAGTTTTGCTTTTCGTGAACAGTTAAATGCTATTTATTAAATTTTTACGTTATTTTTAGCAGCCACCACCAACAGTATAAATCTTTTATTATAGTTGGCTACCTATATAATAAACGTAAGTCTCCGAGGAGCCTATATTTATCAGAATATGCGCTTAGAAATAACCTCAACAATGCAGAAATTTATAAAGCCTTTGTGGACTGTTTTACTAGTTACAGTAAATTAATAGGAACGCGTTTCCACACACCCTAGCAAATAATTCCTGCATATGTATTGATATGGCGTTTAGTAAGTACAGTTTCGCTTTTCGTGTACCGTTAATTGTTTGTTATTAAATTTTATCGGTATTTTTAGCAGCCATTACCAAGAATATGGTTGATTTACAATAGATGGTTACCTATATAATAGGCGTAGGTAAGCGTTGCATATGTACTAATAGAACGTTTAGTAAGAACAGTTTTGCTTTTCGTGAACAGTTAAATGCTATTTATTAAATTTTTACGTTATTTTTAGCAGCCACCACCAACAGTATAAATCTTTTATTATAGTTGGCTACCTATATAATAAACGTAGGTCTCCGAGGAGCTTATATTTATCAGAATATGCGCTTAGAAATAACCTCAACAATGCAGAAATTTATAAAGCCTTTGTGGACTGTTTTACTAGTTACAGTAAATTAATAGGAACGCGTTTCCACACACCCTAGCAAATAATTCCTGCATATGTATTGATATGGCGTTTAGTAAGTACAGTTTCGCTTTTCGTGTACCGTTAATTGCTTGTTATTAAATTTTATCGGTATTTTGAGCAGCCATTACCAAGAATATGGTTGATTTACAATAGATGGTTACCTATATAATACGCGTAGGTAAGCGTTGCATATGTACTAATAGAACGTTTAGTAAGAACAGTTTTGCTTTTCGTGAACAGTTAAATGCTATTTATTAAATTTTTACGTTATTTTTAGCAGCCACCACCAACAGTATAAATCTTTTATTATAGTTGGCTACCTATATAATAAACGTAGGTCTCCGAGGAGCTTATATTTATCAGAATATGCGCTTAGAAATAACCTCAACAATGCAGAAATTTATAAAGCCTTTGTGGACTGTTTTACTAGTTACAGTAAATTAATAGGAACGCGTTTCCACACACCCTAGCAAATAATTCCTGCATATGTATTGATATGGCGTTTAGTAAGTACAGTTTCGCTTTTCGTGTACCGTTAATTGCTTGTTATTAAATTTTATCGGTATTTTGAGCAGCCATTACCAAGAATATGGTTGATTTACAATAGATGGTTACCTATATAATACGCGTAGGCAAGCGTTGCATATGTACTAATAGAACGTTTAGTAAGAACAGTTTTGTGTTTCGTGAACAGTTAAATGCTATTTATTAAATTTTTACGTTATCTCACCAACAGTATAAATCTTTTATTATAGTTGGCTACCTATATAATAAACGTAGGTCTCCGAGGAGCTTATATTTATCAGAATATACGCTTAGAAATAACCTCAACAATGCAGAAATTTATAAAGCCTTTGTGGACTGTTTTACTAGTTACAGTAAATTAATAGGAACGCGTTTCCACACACCCTAGCAAATAATTCCTGCATATGTATTGATATGGCGTTTAGTAAGTACAGTTTCGCTTTTCGTGTACCGTTAATTGCTTGTTATTAAATTTTATCGGAATTTTTAGCAGCCATTACCAAGATTATGGTTGATTTACAATAGATGGTTACCTATATAATACGCGTAGGTAAGCGTTGCATATGTATTAATAGAACGTTTAGTAAGAACAGTTTTGCTTTTCGTGAACAGTTAAATGCTATTTATTAAATTTTTACGGTATTTTTAGCAGCCACCACCAACAGTATAAATCTTTTACAATAGTTGGCTACCTATATAATAAACGTAGGTCTCCGAGGAGCTTATATTTATCAGAATATGCGCTTAGAAATAACCTCAACAATGCAGAAATTTATAAAGCCTTTGTGGACTGTTTTACTAGTTACAGTAAATTAATAGGAACGCGTTTCCACACACCCTAGCAAATAATTCCTGCATATGTATTGATATGGCGTTTAGTAAGTACAGTTTCGCTTTTCGTGTACCGTTAATTGTTTGTTATTAAATTTTATCGGTATTTTTAGCAGCCATTACCAAGAATATGGTTGATTTACAATAGATGGTTACCTATATAATACGCGTAGGTAAGCGTTGCATATGTACTAATAGAACGTTTAGTAAGAACAGTTTTGCTTTTCGTGAACAGTTAAATGCTATTTATTACATTTTTACGTTATTTTTAGCAGCCACCACCAACAGTATAAATCTTTTATTATAGTTGGCTACCTATATAATAAACGTAGGTCTCCGAGGAGCTTATATTTATCAGAATATGCGCTTAGAAATAACCTCAACAATGCAGAAATTTATAAAGCCTTTGTGGACTGTTTTACTAGTTACAGTAAATTAATAGGAACGCGTTTCCACACACCCTAGCAAATAATTCCTGCATATGTATTGATATGGCGTTTAGTAAGTACAGTTTCGCTTTTCGTGTACCGTTAATTGCTTGTTATTAAATTTTATCGGTATTTTGAGCAGCCATTACCAAGAATATGGTTGATTTACAATAGATGGTTACCTATATAATACGCGTAGGTAAGCGTTGCATATGTACTAATAGAACGTTTAGTAAGAACAGTTTTGCTTTTCGTGAACAGTTAAATGCTTTTTATTAAATTTTTACGTTATCTTTAGCAGCCACCACCAACAGTATAAATCTTTTATTATAGTTGGCTACCTATATAATAAACGTAGGTCTCCGAGGAGCTTATATTTATCAGAATATGCGCTTAGAAATAACCTCAACAATGCAGAAATTTATAAATTCCTTGTGGACTGTTTTACTAGTTACAGTAAATTAATAGGAACGCGTTTCCACACACCCTAGCAAATAATTCCTGCATATGTATTGATATGGCGTTTAGTAAGTACAGTTTCGCTTTTCGTGTACCGTTAATTGCTTGTTATTAAATTTTATCGGTATTTTGAGCAGCCATTACCAAGAATATGGTTGATTTACAATAGATGGTTACCTATATAATACGCGTAGGTAAGCGTTGCATATGTACTAATAGAACGTTTAGTAAGAACAGTTTTGTGTTTCGCGAACAGTTAAATGCTATTTATTAAATTTTTACGTTATCTTTAGCAGCCACCACCAACAGTATAAATCTTTTATTATAGTTGGCTACCTATATAATAAACGTAGGTCTCCGAGAAGCTTATATTTATCAGAATATGCGCTTAGAAATAACCTCACAATGCAGAAATTTATAAAGCCTTTGTGGACTGTTTTACTAGTTACAGTAAATTAATAGGAACGCGTTTCCACACACCCTAGCAAATAATTCCTGCATATGTATTGATATGGCGTTTAGTAAGTACAGTTTCGCTTTTCGTGTACCGTTAATTGCTTGTTATTAAATTTTATCGGTATTTTGAGCAGCCATTACCAAGAATATGGTTGATTTACAATAGATGGTTACCTATATAATACGCGTAGGTAAGCGTTGCATATGTACTAATAGAACGTTTAGTAAGAACAGTTTTGCTTTTCGTGAACAGTTAAATGCTTTTTATTAAATTTTTACGTTACTTTTAGCAGCCACCACCAACAGTATAAATCTTTTATTATAGTTGGCTACCTATATAATAAACGTAGGTCTCCGAGGAGCTTATATTAATCAGAATATGCGCTTAGAAATAACCTCAACAATGCAGAAATTTATAAATCCTTTGTGGACTGTTTTACTAGTTACAGTAAATTAATAGGAACGCGTTTCCACACACCCTAGCAAATAATTCCTGCATATGTATTGATATGGCGTTTAGTAAGTACAGTTTCGCTTTTCGTGTACCGTTAATTGCTTGTTATTAAATTTTATCGGTATTTTGAGCAGCCATTACCAAGAATATGGTTGATTTACAATAGATGGTTACCTATATAATACGCGTAGGTAAGCGTTGCATATGTACTAATAGAACGTTTAGTAAGAACAGTTTTGTGTTTCGTGAACAGTTAAATGCTATTTATTAAATTTTTACGTTATCTTTAGCAGCCACCACCAACAGTATAAATCTTTTATTATAGTTGGCCACATATATAATAAACGTAGGTCTCCGAGGAGCTTATATTTATCAGAATATGCGCTTAGAAATAACCTCAACAATGCAGAAATTTATAAAGCCTTTGTGGACTGTTTTACTAGTTACAGTAAATTAATAGGAACGCGTTTCCACACACCCTAGCAAATAATTCCTGCATATGTATTGATATGGCGTTTAGTAAGTACAGTTTCGCTTTTCGTGTACCGTTAATTGCTTGTTATTAAATTTTATCGGAATTTTTAGCAGCCATTACCAAGATTATGGTTGATTTACAATAGATGGTTACCTATATAATACGCGTAGGTAAGCGTTGCATATGTATTAATAGAACGTTTAGTAAGAACAGTTTTGCTTTTCGTGAACAGTTAAATGCTATTTATTAAATTTTTACGGTATTTTTAGCAGCCACCACCAACAGTATAAATCTTTTACAATAGTTGGCTACCTATATAATAAACGTAGGTCTCCGAGGAGCTTATATTTATCAGAATATGCGCTTAGAAATAACCTCAACAATGCAGAAATTTATAAAGCCTTTGTGGACTGTTTTACTAGTTACAGTAAATTAATAGGAACGCGTTTCCACACACCCTAGCAAATAATTCCTGCATATGTATTGATATGGCGTTTAGTAAGTACAGTTTCGCTTTTCGTGTACCGTTAATTGTTTGTTATTAAATTTTATCGGTATTTTTAGCAGCCATTACCAAGAATATGGTTGATTTACAATAGATGGTTACCTATATAATACGCGTAGGTAAGCGTTGCATATGTACTAATAGAACGTTTAGTAAGAACAGTTTTGCTTTTCGTGAACAGTTAAATGCTATTTATTACATTTTTACGTTATTTTTAGCAGCCACCACCAACAGTATAAATCTTTTATTATAGTTGGCTACCTATATAATAAACGTAGGTCTCCGAGGAGCTTATATTTATCAGAATATGCGCTTAGAAATAACCTCAACAATGCAGAAATTTATAAAGCCTTTGTGGACTGTTTTACTAGTTACAGTAAATTAATAGGAACGCGTTTCCACACACCCTAGCAAATAATTCCTGCATATGTATTGATATGGCGTTTAGTAAGTACAGTTTCGCTTTTCGTGTACCGTTAATTGCTTGTTATTAAATTTTATCGGTATTTTGAGCAGCCATTACCAAGAATATGGTTGATTTACAATAGATGGTTACCTATATAATACGCGTAGGTAAGCGTTGCATATGTACTAATAGAACGTTTAGTAAGAACAGTTTTGCTTTTCGTGAACAGTTAAATGCTTTTTATTAAATTTTTACGTTATCTTTAGCAGCCACCACCAACAGTATAAATCTTTTATTATAGTTGGCTACCTATATAATAAACGTAGGTCTCCGAGGAGCTTATATTTATCAGAATATGCGCTTAGAAATAACCTCAACAATGCAGAAATTTATAAATTCCTTGTGGACTGTTTTACTAGTTACAGTAAATTAATAGGAACGCGTTTCCACACACCCTAGCAAATAATTCCTGCATATGTATTGATATGGCGTTTAGTAAGTACAGTTTCGCTTTTCGTGTACCGTTAATTGCTTGTTATTAAATTTTATCGGTATTTTGAGCAGCCATTACCAAGAATATGGTTGATTTACAATAGATGGTTACCTATATAATACGCGTAGGTAAGCGTTGCATATGTACTAATAGAACGTTTAGTAAGAACAGTTTTGTGTTTCGCGAACAGTTAAATGCTATTTATTAAATTTTTACGTTATCTTTAGCAGCCACCACCAACAGTATAAATCTTTTATTATAGTTGGCTACCTATATAATAAACGTAGGTCTCCGAGAAGCTTATATTTATCAGAATATGCGCTTAGAAATAACCTCACAATGCAGAAATTTATAAAGCCTTTGTGGACTGTTTTACTAGTTACAGTAAATTAATAGGAACGCGTTTCCACACACCCTAGCAAATAATTCCTGCATATGTATTGATATGGCGTTTAGTAAGTACAGTTTCGCTTTTCGTGTACCGTTAATTGCTTGTTATTAAATTTTATCGGTATTTTGAGCAGCCATTACCAAGAATATGGTTGATTTACAATAGATGGTTACCTATATAATACGCGTAGGTAAGCGTTGCATATGTACTAATAGAACGTTTAGTAAGAACAGTTTTGCTTTTCGTGAACAGTTAAATGCTTTTTATTAAATTTTTACGTTACTTTTAGCAGCCACCACCAACAGTATAAATCTTTTATTATAGTTGGCTACCTATATAATAAACGTAGGTCTCCGAGGAGCTTATATTAATCAGAATATGCGCTTAGAAATAACCTCAACAATGCAGAAATTTATAAATCCTTTGTGGACTGTTTTACTAGTTACAGTAAATTAATAGGAACGCGTTTCCACACACCCTAGCAAATAATTCCTGCATATGTATTGATATGGCGTTTAGTAAGTACAGTTTCGCTTTTCGTGTACCGTTAATTGCTTGTTATTAAATTTTATCGGTATTTTGAGCAGCCATTACCAAGAATATGGTTGATTTACAATAGATGGTTACCTATATAATACGCGTAGGTAAGCGTTGCATATGTACTAATAGAACGTTTAGTAAGAACAGTTTTGTGTTTCGTGAACAGTTAAATGCTATTTATTAAATTTTTACGTTATCTTTAGCAGCCACCACCAACAGTATAAATCTTTTATTATAGTTGGCCACATATATAATAAACGTAGGTCTCCGAGGAGCTTATATTTATCAGAATATGCGCTTAGAAATAACCTCAACAATGCAGAAATTTATAAAGCCTTTGTGGACTGTTTTACTAGTTACAGTAAATTAATAGGAACGCGTTTCCACACACCCTAGCAAATAATTCCTGCATATGTATTGATATGGCGTTTAGTAAGTACAGTTTCGCTTTTCGTGTACCGTTAATTGCTTGTTATTAAATTTTATCGGTATTTTGAGCAGCCATTACCAAGAATATGGTTGATTTACAATAGATGGTTACCTATATAATACGCGTAGGTAAGCGTTGCATATGTACTAATAGAACGTTTAGTAAGAACAGTTTTGCTTTTCGTGAACAGTTAAATGCTTTTTATTAAATTTTTACGTTACTTTTAGCAGCCACCACCAACAGTATAAATCTTTTATTATAGTTGGCTACCTATATAATAAACGTAGGTCTCCGAGGAGCTTATATTAATCAGAATATGCGCTTAGAAATAACCTCAACAATGCAGAAATTTATAAATCCTTTGTGGACTGTTTTACTAGTTACAGTAAATTAATAGGAACGCGTTTCCACACACCCTAGCAAATAATTCCTGCATATGTATTGATATGGCGTTTAGTAAGTACAGTTTCGCTTTTCGTGTACCGTTAATTGCTTGTTATTAAATTTTATCGGTATTTTGAGCAGCCATTACCAAGAATATGGTTGATTTACAATAGATGGTTACCTATATAATACGCGTAGGTAAGCGTTGCATATGTACTAATAGAACGTTTAGTAAGAACAGTTTTGCTTTTCGTGAACAGTTAAATGCTTTTTATTAAATTTTTACGTTACTTTTAGCAGCCACCACCAACAGTATAAATCTTTTATTATAGTTGGCTACCTATATAATAAACGTAGGTCTCCGAGGAGCTTATATTAATCAGAATATGCGCTTAGAAATAACCTCAACAATGCAGAAATTTATAAATCCTTTGTGGACTGTTTTACTAGTTACAGTAAATTAATAGGAACGCGTTTCCACACACCCTAGCAAATAATTCCTGCATATGTATTGATATGGCGTTTAGTAAGTACAGTTTCGCTTTTCGTGTACCGTTAATTGCTTGTTATTAAATTTTATCGGTATTTTGAGCAGCCATTACCAAGAATATGGTTGATTTACAATAGATGGTTACCTATATAATACGCGTAGGTAAGCGTTGCATATGTACTAATAGAACGTTTAGTAAGAACAGTTTTGTGTTTCGTGAACAGTTAAATGCTATTTATTAAATTTTTACGTTATCTTTAGCAGCCACCACCAACAGTATAAATCTTTTATTATAGTTGGCCACATATATAATAAACGTAGGTCTCCGAGGAGCTTATATTTATCAGAATATGCGCTTAGAAATAACCTCAACAATGCAGAAATTTATAAAGCCTTTGTGGACTGTTTTACTAGTTACAGTAAATTAATAGGAACGCGTTTCCACACACCCTAGCAAATAATTCCTGCATATGTATTGATATGGCGTTTAGTAAGTACAGTTTCGCTTTTCGTGTACCGTTAATTGCTTGTTATTAAATTTTATCGGTATTTTGAGCAGCCATTACCAAGAATATGGTTGATTTACAATAGATGGTTACCTATATAATACGCGTAGGTAAGCGTTGCATATGTACTAATAGAACGTTTAGTACGAACAGTTTTGTGTTTCGTGAACAGTTAAATGCTATTTATTAAATTTTTACGTTATCTTTAGCAGCCACCACCAACAGTATAAATCTTTTATTATAGTTGGCTACCTATATAATAAACGTAGGTCTCCGAGGAGCTTATATTTATCAGAATATGCGCTTAGAAATAACCTCAACAATGCAGAAATTTATAAAGCCCTTGTGGACTGTTTTACTAGTTACAGTAAATTAATAGGAACGCGTTTCCACACACCCTAGCAAATAATTCCTGCATATGTATTGATATGGCGTTTAGTAAGTACAGTTTCGCTTTTCGTGTACCGTTAATTGTTTGTTATTAAATTTTATCGGTATTTTTAGCAGCCATTACCAAGAATATGGTTGATTTACAATAGATGGTTACCTATATAATACGCGTAGGTAAGCGTTGCATATGTACTAATAGAATGTTTAGTAAGAACAGTTTTGTGTTTCGTGAACAGTTAAATGCTATTTATTAAATTTTTACGTTATCTTTAGCAGCCACCACCAACAGTATAAATCTTTTATTATAGTTGGCTACCTATATAATAAACGTAGGTCTCCGAGGAGCTTATATTTATCAGAATATGCGCTTAGAAATAACCTCAACAATGCAGAAATTTATAAAGCCTTTGTGGACTGTTTTACTAGTTACAGTAAATTAATAGGAACGCGTTTCCACACACCCTAGCAAATAATTCGTGCATATGTATTGATATGGCGTTTAGTAGGTACAGTTTCGCTTTTCGTGTACCGTTAATTGTTTGTTATAAAATTTTATCGGTATTTTTAGCAGCCATTACCAAGAATATGGTTGATTTACAATAGATGGTTACCTATATAATACGCGTAGGTAAGCGTTGCATATGTACTAATAGAACGTTTAGTAAGAACAGTTTTGCTTTTCGTGAACAGTTAAATGCTATTTATTACATTTTTACGTTATTTTTAGCAGCCACCACCAACAGTATAAATCTTTTATTATAGTTGGCTACCTATATAATAAACGTAGGTCTCCGAGAAGCTTATATTTATCAGAATATGCGCTTAGAAATAACCTCAACAATGCAGAAATTTATAAAGCCTTTGTGGACTGTTTTACTAGTTACAGTAAATTAATAGGAACGCGTTTCCACACACCCTAGCAAATAATTCCTGCATATGTATTGATATGGCGTTTAGTAAGTACAGTTTCGCTTTTCGTGTACCGTTAATTGCTTGTTATTAAATTTTAGTATTTTGAGCAGCCATTACCAAGAATATGGTTGATTTACAATAGATGGTTACCTATATAATACGCGTAGGTAAGCGTTGCATATGTACTAATAGAACGTTTAGTAAGAACAGTTTTGTGTTTCGTGAACAGTTAAATGCTATTTATTAAATTTTTACGGTATTTTTAGCAGCCACCACCAACAGTATAAATCTTTTACGATAGTTGGCTACCTATATAATAAACGTAGGTCTCCGAGGAACTTATATTTATCAGAATATGCGCTTAGAAATAACGTCACCAATGCAGAAATTTATAAAGTCTTTGTGGACTGTTTTACTAGTTACAGTAAATTAATAGGAACGCGTTTCCACACACCCTAGCAAATAATTCCTGCATATGTATTGATATGGCGTTTAGTAAGTACAGTTTCGCTGTTCGTGTACCGTTAATTGCTTGTTATTAAATTTTATCGGTATTTTTAGCAGCCATTACCAAGAATATGGTTGATTTACAATAGATGGTTACCTATATAATACGCGTAGGTAAGCGTTGCATATGTACTAATAGAACGCTTAGTAAGAACAGTTTTGCTTTTCGTGAACAGTTAAATGCTATTTCTTAAATTTTAGCGGTATTTTTAGCAGCCACCACCAGCAGTATAAATCTTTTACAATAGTTGGCTAACTATATAATAAACGTAGGTCTCCGAGGAGCTTATATTTATCAGAGTATGCGCTTAGAAATAACCTCAACAATGCAGAAATTTATAAAGCCTTTGTGGACTGTTTTACTAGTTACAGTAAATTAATAGGAACGCGTGTCCACGCACCCTAGCAAATAATTCCTGCATATGTATTGATATGGGGTTTAGTAAGTACAGTTTCGCTTTTCGTGTACCGTTAATTGCTTGTTATTAAATTTTTTCGGAATTTTTAGCAGCCATTACCAAGAATATGGTTGATTTACAATAGATGGTTACCTATATAATACGCGTAGGTAAGCGTTGCATATGTATTAATAGAACGTTTAGTAAGAACAGTTTTGCTTTTCGTGAACAGTTAAATGCTATTTATTAAATTTTTACGGTATTTTTAGCAGCCACCACCAACAGTATAAATCTTTTATTATAGTTGGCTACCTATATAATAAACGTAGGTCTCCGAGGAGCTTATATTTATCAGAATATGCGCTTAGAAATAACCTCAACAATGCAGAAATTTATAAAGCCTTTGTGGACTGTTTTACTAGTTACAGTAAATTAATAGGAACGCGTTTCCACACACCCTAGCAAATAATTCCTGCATATGTATTGATATGGCGTTTAGTAAGTACAGTTTCGCTTTTCGTGTACCGTTAATTGCTTGTTATTAAATTTTATCGGTATTTTGAGCAGCCATTACCAAGAATATGGTTGATTTACAATAGATGGTTACCTATATAATACGCGTAGGCAAGCGTTGCATATGTACTAATAGAACGTTTAGTAAGAACAGTTTTGCTTTTCGTGAACAGTTAAATGCTATTTATTAAATTTTTACGTTATTTTTAGCAGCCACCACCAACAGTATAAATCTTTTATTATAGTTGGCTACCTATATAATAAACGTAGGTTTCCGAGGAGCTTATATTTATCAGAATATGCGCTTATAAATAACCTCAACAATGCAGAAATTTATAAAGCCTTTGTGGACTGTTTTACTAGTTACAGTAAATTAATAGGAACGCGTTTCCACACACCCTAGCAAATAATTCCTGCATATGTATTGATATGGCGTTTAGTAAGTACAGTTTCGCTTTTCGTGTACCGTTAATTGCTTGTTATTAAATTTTATCGGTATTTTGAGCAGCCATTACCAAGAATATGGTTGATTTACAATAGATGGTTACCTATATAATACGCGTAGGCAAGCGTTGCATATGTACTAATAGAACGTTTAGTAAGAACAGTTTTGCTTTTCGTGAACAGTTAAATGCTATTTATTAAATTTTTACGTTATTTTTAGCAGCAACCACCAACAGTATAAATCTTTTACAATAGTTGGCTACCTATATAATAAACGTAGGTCTCCGAGGAGCTTATATTTATCAGAATATGCGCTTAGAAATAACCTCAACAATGCAGAAATTTATAAAGCCTTTGTGGACTGTTTTACTAGTTACAGTAAATTAATAGGAACGCGTTTCCACACACCCTAGCAAATAATTCCTGCATATGTATTGATATGTCGTTTAGTAAGTACAGTTTCGCTTTTCGTGTACCGTTAATTGCTTGTTATTAAATTTTATCGGTATTTTGAGCAGCCATTACCAAGAATATGGTTGATTTACAATAGATGGTTACCTATATAATACGCGCAGGCAAGCGTTGCATATGTACTAATAGAACGTTTAGTAAGAACAGTTTTGCTTTTCGTGAACAGTTAAATGCTATTTATTAAATTTTTACGTTATTTTTAGCAGCCACCACCAACAGTATAAATCTTTTATTATAGTTGGCTACCTATATAATAAACGTAGGTCTCCGAGGAGCTTATATTTATCAGAATATGCGCTTATAAATAACCTCAACAATGCAGAAATTTATAAAGCCTTTGTGGACTGTTTTACTAGTTACAGTAAATTAATAGGAACGCGTTTCCACTCACCCTAGCAAATAATTCCTGCATATGTATTGATATGGCGTTTAGTAAGTACAGTTTCGCTTTTCGTGTACCGTTAATTGCTTGTTATTAAATTTTATCGGTATTTTGAGCAGCCATTACCAAGAATATGGTTGATTTACAATAGATAGTTACATATATAATACGCGTAGGTAAGCGTTGCATATGTATTAATAGAACGTTTAGTAAGAACAGTTTTGCTTTTCGTAAACAGTTAAATGCTATTTATTAAATTTTTACGGTATTTTTAGCAGCCACCACCAACAGTATAAATCTTTTATTATAGTTGGCTACCTATATAATAAACGTAGGTCTCCGAGGAGCTTATATTTATCAGAATATGCGCTTAGAAATAACCTCAACAATGCAGAAATTTATAAAGCCTTTGTGGACTGTTTTACTAGTTACAGTAAATTAATAGGAACGCGTTTCCACACACCCTAGCAAATAATTCCTGCATATGTATTGATATGGTGTTTAGTAAGTACAGTTTCGCTTTTCGTGTACCGTTAATTGCTTGTTATTAAATTTTATCGGTATTTTGAGCAGCCATTACCAAGAATATGGTTGATTTACAATAGATGGTTACCTATATAATACGCGTAGGCAAGCGTTGCATATGTACTAATAGAACGTTTAGTAAGAACAGTTTTGCTTTTCGTGAACAGTTAAATGCTATTTATTAAATTTTTACGTTATTTTTAGCAGCCATCACCAACAGTATAAATCTTTTATTATAGTTGGCTACCTATATAATAAACGTAGGTCTCCAAGGAGCTTATATTTATCAGAATATGCGTTTAGAAATAACCTCAACAATGCAGAAATTTATAAAGCCTTTGTGGACTGTTTTACTAGTTACAGTAAATTAATAGGAACGCGTTTCCACACACCCTAGCAAATAATTCCTGCATATGTATTGATATGGCGTTTAGTAAGTACAGTTTCGCTTTTCGTGTACCGTCAATTGCTTGTTATTAAATTTTATCGGTATTTTTAGCAGCCATTAGCAACAATATGGTTGTTTTACAATAGTTGGTTACCTATATAATCCGCGTTGGTAAGCGTTGCATATGTACTAATAGAACGTTTAGTAAGAACAGTTTTGCTTTTCGTGAACAGTTAAATGTTATTTCTTAAATTTTAGCGGTATTTTTAGCAGCCACCGTGACCAACAGTATAAATATTTTACAATAGTTGGTTACCTATATAATAAACGTAGGTCTCCGAGGAGCTTATATTTATCAGAATATGCGCTTAGGAATAACCCCATCTATGCAGAAATTTATAAAGTCTTTGTGGACTGTTTTACTAGTTACAGTAAATTAATAGGAACGCGTTTCCACACACCCTAGCAAATAATTCCTGCATATGTATTGATACGGCGTTTAGTAAGTACAGTTTCGCTTTTCGTGTACCGTCAATTGCTTGTTATTAAATTTTATCGGTATTTTTAGCAGCCATTAGCAACAATATGGTTGTTTTACAATAGGGTGTTACCTATATAATCCGCGTTGGTAAGCGTTGCATATGTACTAATAGAACGTTTAGTAAGAACAGTTTCGCTTTTCGTGTACCGTCAATTGCTTGTTATTAAATTTTATCGGTATTTTTAGCAGCCATTAGCAACAATATGGTTGTTTTACAATAGGGTGTTACCTATATAATCCGCGTTGGTAAGCGTTGCATATGTAATAATAGAACGTTTAGTAAGAACAGTTTTGCTTTTCGTGAACAGTTAAATGCTATTTATTAAATTTTTACGTTATTTTTAGCAGCCACCGCCAACAGTATAAATCTTTTACAATAGTTGGCTACCTATATAATAAACGTAGTTCTCCGAGGAGCTTATATTTATCAGAATATGCGCTTAGAAATAACCTCAACAATGCAGAAATTTATAAAGCCTTTGTGGACTGTTTTACTAGTTACAGTAAATTAATAGGAACGCGTTTCCACTCACCCTAGCAAATAATTCCTGCATATGTATTGATATGGCGTTTAGTAAGTACAGTTTCCCTTTTCGTGTACCGTTAATTGCTTGTTATTAAATTTTATCGGTATTTTGAGCAGCCATTACCAAGAATATGGTTGATTTACAATAGATGGTTACCTATATAATACGCGTAGGTAAGCGTTGCATATGTATTAATAGAACGTTTAGTAAGAACAGTTTTGCTTTTCGTGAACAGTTAAATGCTATTTATTAAATTTTTACGGTATTTTTAGCAGCCACCACCAACAGTATAAATATTTTATTATAGTTGGCTACCTATATAATTAACGTAGGTCTCCGAGGAGCTTATATTTATCAGAATATGCGCTTAGAAATAACCTCAACAATGCAGAAATTTATAAAGCCTTTGTGGACTGTTTTACTAGTTACAGTGAATTAATAGGAACGCGTTTCCACTCACCCTAGCAAATAATTCCTGCATATGTATTGATATGGCGTTTAGTAAGTACAGTTTCGCTTTTCGTGTACCGTTAATTGTTTGTTATTAAATTTTATCGGTATTTTTAGCAGTCATTACCAAGAATATGGTTGATTTGCAATAGATGGTTACCTATATAATACGCGTAGGTAGGCGTTGCATATGTACTAATAGAACGTTTAGTAAGAACAGTTTTGCTTTTTGTGAACAGTTAAATGCTATTTATTAAATTTTTACGTTATTTTTAGCAGCCACCACCAACAGTATAAATCTTTTATTATAGTTGGCTACCTATATAATAATCGTAGATCTCCGAGAAGCTTATATTTATCAGAATATGCGCTTAGAAATAACCGCAACAATGCAGAAATTTATAAAGCCTTTGTGGACTGTTTTACTAGTTACAGTAAATTAATAGGAACGCGTTTCCACACACCCTAGCAAATAATTCCTGCATATGTATTGATATGGCGTTTAGTAAGTACAGTTTCGCTTTTCGTGTACCGTTAATTGCTTGTTATTAAATTTTATCGGTATTTTGAGCAGCCATTACCAAGACTATGGTTGATTTACAATAGATGGTTACCTATATAATACGCGTAGGTAAGCGTTGCATATGTACTAATAGAACGTTTAGTAAGAACAGTTTTGTGTTTCGTGAACAGTTAAATGCTATTTATTAAATTTTTAAGTTATCTTTAGCAGCCACCACCAACAGTATAAATCTTTTATTATAGTTGGCTACCTATATAATAAACGTAGGTCTCCGAGGAGCTTTTATTTATCAGAATATGCGCTTAGAAATAACCTCAACAATGCAGAAATTTATAAAGCCTTTGTGGACTGTTTTACTAGTTACAGTAAATTAATAGGAACGCGTTTCCACTCACCCTAGCAAATAATTCCTGCATATGTATTGATATGGCGTTTAGTAAGTACAGTTTCGGTTTTCGTGTACCGTTAATTGCTTGTTATTAAATTTTATCGGTATTTTGAGCAGCCATTACCAAGAATATGGTTGATTTACAATAGATGGTTACCTATATAATACGCGTAGGTAAGCGTTGCATATGTACTAATAGAACGTTTAGTAAGAACAGTTTTGCTTTTCGTGAACAGTTAAATGCTATTTATTAAATTTTTACGTTATTTTTAGAAGTCACCACCGACAGTATAAATCTTTTATTATAGTTGGCTACCTATATAATAAACGTAGGTCTCCGGGTAGCTTATATTTATCAGAATATGCGCTTAGAAATAACCTCAACAATGCAGAAATTTATAAAGCCTTTGTGGACTGTTTTACTAGTTACAGTAAATTAATAGGAACGCGTTTCCACTCACCCTAGCAAATAATTCCTGCATATGTATTGATATGGCGTTTAGTAAGTACAGTTTCGGTTTTCGTGTACCGTTAATTGCTTGTTATTAAATTTTATCGGTATTTTGAGCAGCCATTACCAAGAATATGGTTGATTTACAATAGATGGTTACCTATATAATACGCGTAGGTAAGCGTTGCATATGTACTAATAGAACGTTTAGTAAGAACAGTTTTGCTTTTCGTGAACAGTTAAATGCTATTTATTAAATTTTTACGTTATCTTTAGCAGCCACCACCAACAGTATAAATCTTTTACAATAGTTGGCTACCTATATAATAAACGTAGGTCTCCGGGTAGCTTATATTTATCAGAATATGCGCTTAGAAATAACCTCAACAATGCAGAAATTTATAAAGCCTTTGTGGACTGTTTTACTAGTTACAGTAAATTAATAGGAACGCGTTTCCACACACCCTAGCAAATAATTCCTGCATATGTATTGATATGGCGTTTAGTAAGTACAGTTTCGCTTTTCGTGTACCGTTAATTGCTTGTTATTAAATTTTATCGGTATTTTGAGCAGCCATTACCAAGAATATGGTTGATTTACAATAGATGGCTACCTATATAATACGCGTAGGTAAGCGTTGCATATGTACTAACAGAACGTTTAGTAAGAACAGTTTTGCTTTTCGTGAACCGTTAAATGCTATTTATTAAATTTTTACGTTATTTTTAGCAGCCACCACCAACAGTATAAATCTTTTATTATAGTTGGTTACCTATATAATAAACGTAGGTCTCCAAGGAGCTTATATTTATCAGAATATGCGCTTAGAAATAACCTCAACAATTCAAAAATTTATAAAGCCTTTGTGGACTGTTTTACTAGTTACAGTAAATTAATAGGAACGCGTTTCCACACACCCTAGCAAATAATTCTTGCATATGTATTGATATGGCGTTTAGTAAGTACAGTTTCGCTTTTCGTGTACCGTTAATTGCTTGTTATTAAATTTTACCGGTATTTTTAGCAGCCATTACCAAGAATATGGTTGATTTACAATAGTTGGTTACCTATATAATACGCGTAGGTAAGCGTTGCATATGTACTAATAGAACGTTTAGTAAGAACAGTTTTGCTTTTCGTGAACAGTTAAATGCTATTTATTAAATTTTTACGTTATTTTTAGCAGCCACCACCAACAGTATAAATCTTTTATTATAGTTGGCTACCTATATAATAAACGAAGGTCTCCAAGGAGCTTATATTTATCAGAATATGCGTTTAGAAATAACCTCAACAATGCAGAAATTTATAAAGCCTTTGTGGACTGTCTTACTAGTTACAGTAAATTAATAGGAACGCGTTTCCACACACCCTAGCAAATAATTCCTGCATATGTGTTGATATGGCGTTTAGTAAGTACAGTTTCGCTTTTCGTGTACCGTCAATTGCTTGTTATTAAATTTTATTGGTATTTTTAGCAGCCATTAGCAACAATATGGTTGTTTTACAATAGTTGGTTACCTATATAATCCGCGTAGGTAAGCGTTGCATATGTACTAATAGAACGTTTAGTAAGAACAGTTTTGCTTTTCGTGAACAGTTAAATGCTATTTATTAAATTTTTACGGTATTTTTAGCAGCCACCACCAACAGTATAAATCTTTTACAATAGTTGGCTACCTATATAATAAACGTAGGTCTCCGAGGAACTTATATTTATCAGAATATGCGCTTAGAAATAACCTCAACAATGCAGAAATTTATAAAGCCTTTGTGGACTGTTTTACTAGTTACAGTAAATTAATAGGAACGCGTTTCCACTCACCCTAGCAAATAATTCCTGCATATGGCGTTTAGTAAGTACAGTTTCCCTTTTCGTGTACCGTTAATTGCTTGTTATTAAATTTTATCGGTATTTTGAGCAGCCATTACCAAGAATATGGTTGATTTACAATAGATGGTTACCTATATAATACGCGTAGGTAAGCGTTGCATATGTATTAATAGAACGTTTAGTAAGAACAGTTTTGCTTTTCGCGTGAACAGTTAAATGTATTTATTAAATTTTTACGGTATTTTTAGCAGCCACCACCAACAGTATAAATATTTTATTATAGTTGGCTACCTATATAATTAACGTAGGTCTCCGAGGAGCTTATATTTATCAGAATATGCGCTTAGAAATAACCTCAACAATGCAGAAATTTATAAAGCCTTTGTGGACTGTTTTACTAGTTACAGTGAATTAATAGGAACGCGTTTCCACTCACCCTAGCAAATAATTCCTGCATATGTATTGATATGGCGTTTAGTAAGTACAGTTTCGCTTTTCGTGTACCGTTAATTGTTTGTTATTAAATTTTATCGGTATTTTTAGCAGTCATTACCAAGAATATGGTTGATTTGCAATAGATGGTTACCTATATAATACGCGTAGGTAGGCGTTGCATATGTACTAATAGAACGTTTAGTAAGAACAGTTTTGCTTTTCGTGAACCGTTAAATGCTATTTATTAAATTTTTACGTTATTTTTAGCAGCCACCACCAACAGTATAAATCTTTTATTATAGTTGGTTACCTATATAATAAACGTAGGTCTCCAAGGAGCTTATATTTATCAGAATATGCGCTTAGAAATAACCTCAACAATTCAAAAATTTATAAAGCCTTTGTGGACTGTTTTACTAGTTACAGTAAATTAATAGGAACGCGTTTCCACACACCCTAGCAAATAATTCTTGCATATGTATTGATATGGCGTTTAGTAAGTACAGTTTCGCGTTTCGTGTAACGTTAATTGCTTGTTATTAAATTTTACCGGTATTTTTAGCAGCCATTACCAAGAATATGGTTGATTTACAATAGATGGTTACCTATATAATACGCGTAGGTAAGCGTTGCATATGTACTAATAGAACGTTTAGTAAGAACAGTTTTGCTTTTCGTGAACAGTTAAATGCTATTTATTAAATTTTTACGTTATTTTTAGCAGCCACCACCAACAGTATAAATCTTTTATTATAGTTGGCTACCTATATAATAAACGAAGGTCTCCAAGGAGCTTATATTTATCAGAATATGCGTTTAGAAATAACCTCAACAATGCAGAAATTTATAAAGCCTTTGTGGACTGTCTTACTAGTTACAGTAAATTAATAGGAACGCGTTTCCACACACCCTAGCAAATAATTCCTGCATATGTATTGATATGGCGTTTAGTAAGTACAGTTTCGCTTTTCGTGTACCGTCAATTGTTTGTTATTAAATTTTATTGGTATTTTTAGCAGCCATTAGCAACAATATGGTTGTTTTACAATAGTTGGTTACCTATATAATCCGCGTAGGTAAGCGTTGCATATGTACTAATAGAACGTTTAGTAAGAACAGTTTTGCTTTTCGTGAACAGTTAAATGCTATTTATTAAATTTTTACGGTATTTTTAGCAGCCACCACCAACAGTATAAATCTTTTACAATAGTTGGCTACCTATATAATAAACGTAGGTCTCCGAGGAACTTATATTTATCAGAATATGCGCTTAGAAATAACCTCACCAATGCAGAAATTTATAAAGTCTTTGTGGACTGTTTTACTAGTTACAGTAAATTAATTTGAACGCGTTTCCACACACCCTAGCAAATAATTCCTGCATATGTATTGATATGGCGTGTAGTAAGTACAGTTTCGCTTTTCGTGTACCGTTAATTGTTTGTTATTAAATTTTATCGCTATTTTTAGCAGCCATTAGCAACAATATGGTTGATTTACAATAGTTGGTTACCTATATAATACGCGTAGGTAAGCGTTGCATATGTACTAATAGAACGTTTAGTAAGAACAGTTTCGCTTTTCGTGAACAGTTAAATGCTATTTATTAAATTTTAGCGGTATCTTTAGCAGCCACCACCAACAGTATAAATCTTTTACAATAGTTGGTTACCTATATAATAAACGTAGGTCTTCGAGGAGCTTATATTTATCAGAATATGCCCTTAGAAATAACCTCAACAATGCAGAAATTTATAAAGTCTTTGTGGACTGTTTTACTAGTTACAGTAAATTAATAGGAACGCGTTTCCACACACCCTAGCAAATAATTCCTGCAATGTATTGATATGGCGTTTAGTAAGTACAGTTTCGCTTTTCGTGTACCGTTAATTGCTTGTTATTAAATTTGTCGGCATTTTTGGCAGCCATTACCAACAGTATGGTTGATTTACAATAGTTAGTTACCTATATAATACGCGTAGGTAAGCGTTGCATATGTACTAATAGAACGTTTAGTAAGAACAGTTTTGCTTTTCGTGAAAAGTTAAATGCTATTTATTAAATTTTATCGGTATTTTTAACAGCCACCACCAACAGTATAAATCTTTTACAATAGTTGGTTACCTATATACTAAACGTAGGTTTCCGAGGAGCTTATATTTATCAGAATATGCCCTTAGAAATAACCTCAACAATGCAGAAAATTATAAAGCTTTTGTGGACTGTTTTACTAGTTACAGTAAATTAATATGAACGCGTTTCCACACACCCTAGCAAATAATTCCTGCATATGTATTGATACGGCGTTTAGTAAGTACAGTTTCGCTTTTCGTGTACCGTTAATTGCTTGTTATTAAATTTTATCGGTATTTTTAGCAGCCATTAGCAACAATATGCTTGATTTACAATAGTTGGTTACCTACATAATACGCGTAGGTAAGCGTTGCATATGTACTAATAGAGCGTTTAGTAAAAACAGTTTTTCTTTTCGTGTACAGTTAAATGCCATTTATTAAATTTTATCGGTACCTTTAGCAGCCACCACCAACAGTATAAATCTTTTACAATAGTTGTCTATCTATATAATAAACCTAGGGCTCCGAGGGGCTTATATTTATCAGAATATGCGCTTAGGAATAACCCCATCTATGCAGAAATTTATAAACTCTTTGTGGACTGTTTTACTAGTTACAGTAAATTAATAGGAACGCGTTTCCACACACCCTAGCAAATAATTCCTGCATATGTATTGATACGGCGTTTAGTAAGTACAGTTTCGATTTTCGTGTACCGTTAATTGCTTGTTATTAAATTTTATCAGTATTTTTAGCAGCCATTACCAACAATATGGTTGATTTACAAAAGTTGGTTACTTATATAATACGCGTAGGTAAGCGTTGCATATGTACTAATAGAACGATTAGTAAGAACAGTTTTGCTTTACGTGGTCAGTTAAATGCTATTTATTAAATTTTATCGGTATTTTTAGCAGCCACCACCAACAGTATAAATCTTTCACAATAGTTGGCTACCTATATAATAAACGTAGGTCTCCGAGGAGCTTATATTTGTCAGAATATCCGTTTAGAAATAACCTCACCAATGCAGAAAATTATAAAGTCTTTGTGGACTGTTTTACTAGTTACAGTAAATTAATAGGAACGCGTTTCCACACACCCTTGCAAATAATTCCTGCATATGTATTAATACGGCGTTTAGTAAGTACAGTTTCGCTTTCCGTGTACCGTTAATTGCTTGTTATTAAATTTTATCGGTATTTTTAGCAGCCATTAACAACAATATGGTTGATTTACAATAGTTGGTTACGTATATAATAAGCGTAGGTAAGCGTTGCATATGTACTAACAGAGCGTTTAGTAAAAACAGTTTTTCTTTTCGTGTACAGTTGAATGCTATTTATTAAATTTTATCGGTATCTTTAGCAGACACCACCAACAGTATAAATCTTTTACAATAGTTGGCTACCTATATAATAAACGTAGGTCTCCGAGGAGCTTATATTTGTCAGAATATCCGCTTAGAAATAACCTCACCAATGCAGAAATTTATAAAGTCTTTGTGGACTGTTTTACTAGTTACAGTAAATTAATAGGAACGCGTTTCCACACACCCTAGCAAATAATTCCTGCATATGTATTGATACGGCGTTTAGTAAGTACAGTTTCGCTTTTCGTGTACCGTCAATTGCTTGTTATTAAATTTTATCGGTATTTTTAGCAGCCATTAGCAACAATATGGTTGTTTTACAATAGTTGGTTACCTATATAATCCGCGTTGGTAAGCGTTGCATATGTACTAATAGAACGTTTAGTAAGAACAGTTTCGCTTTTCGTGTACCGTCAATTGCTTGTTATTAAATTTTATCGGTATTTTTAGCAGCCATTAGCAACAATATGGTTGTTTTACAATAGTTGGTTACCTATATAATCCGCGTAGGTAAGCGTTGCATATGTACTAATAGAACGTTTAGTAAGAACAGTTTTGCTTTTCGTGAACAGTTAAATGCTATTTATTAAATTTTTACGGTATTTTTAGCAGCCACCACCAACAGTATAAATCTTTTACAATAGTTGGCTACCTATATAATAAACGTAGGTCTCCGAGGAACTTATATTTATCAGAATATGCGCTTAAAAATAACCTCACCAATGCAGAAATTTATAAAGCCTTTGTGGACTGTTTTACTAGTTACAGTAAATTAATAGGAACGCGTTTCCACACACCCTAGCAAATAATTCCTGCATATGTATTGATATGGCGTTTAGTAAGTACAGTTTCGCTTTTCGTGTACCGTCAATTGCTTGTTATTAAATTTTATCGGTATTTTTAGCAGCCATTAGCAACAATATGGTTGTTTTACAATAGTTGGTTACCTATATAATCCGCGTTGGTAAGCGTTGCATATGTACTAATAGAACGTTTAGTAAGAACAGTTTTGCTTTTCGTGAACAGTTAAATGCTATTTATTAAATTTTTACGGTATTTTTAGCAGCCACCACCAACTGTATAAACCTTTTACAATAGTTGGCTACCTATATAATAAACGTAGGTCTCCGAGAAACTTATATTTATCAGAATATGCGTTTAGAAATAACCTCACCAATGCAGAAATTTATAAAGTCTTTGTGGACTGTTTTACTAGTTACAGTAAATTAATAGGAACGCGTTTCCACACACCCTAGCAAATAATTCCTGCATATGTATTGATATGGCGTTTAGTAAGTACAGTTTCGCTTTTCGTGTACCGTTAATTGCTTGTTATTAAATTTTATCGGTATTTTTAGCAGCCATTACCAAGAATATGGTTGATTTACAATAGATGGTTACCTATATAATACGCGTAGGTAAGCGTTGCATATGTACTAATAGAACGCTTAGTAAGAACAGTTTTGCTTTTCGTGAACAGTTAAATGCTATTTCTTAAATTTTAGCGGTATTTTTAGCAGCCACCGTGACCAACAGTATAAATCTTTTACAATAGTTGGCTACCTATATAATAAACGTAGGTCTCCGAGGAGCTTATATTTATCAGAATATGCGCTTAGAAATAACCTCAACAATGCAGAAATTTATAAAGCCTTTGTGGACTGTTTTACTAGTTACAGTAAATTAATAGGAACGCGTGTCCACACACCCTAGCAAATAATTCCTGCATATGTATTGATATGGCGTTTAGTAAGTACAGTTTCGCTTTTCGTGTACCGTTAATTGCTTGTTATTAAATATTATCGGAATTTTTAGCAGCCATTACCAAGAATATGGTTGATTTACAATAGATGGTTACCTACATAATACGCGTAGATAAACGTTGCATATGTACTAATAGAACGTTTAGTAAGAACAGTTTTGCTTTTCGTGAACAGTTAAATGCTATTTATTAAATTTTTACGTTATTTCTAGCAACCACCACCAACAGTATAAATCTTTTACAATAGTTGGCTACCTATATAATAAACGTAGGTCTCCGAGGAGCTTATATTTATCAGAATATGCGCTTAGAAATAACCTCAACAATGCAGAAATTTATAAAGCCTTTGTGGACTGTTTTACTAGTTACAGTAAATTAATAGGAACGCGTTTCCACACACCCTAGCAAATAATTCCTGCATATGTATTGATATGGCGTTTAGTAAGTACAGTTTCGCTTTTCGTGTACCGTTAATTGCTTGTTATTAAATTTTATCGGTATTTTGAGCAGCCATTACCAAGAATATGGTTGATTTACAATAGATGGTTACCTATATAATACGCGTAGGTAAGCGTTGCATATGTACTAATAGAACGTTTAGTAAGAACAGTTTTGCTTTTCGTGAACAGTTAAATGCTATTTATTAAATTTTTACGTTATTTTTAGCAGCCACCACCAACAGTATAAATCTTTTACAATAGTTGGCTACCTATATAATAAACGTAGGTTTCCGAGGAGCTTATATTTATCAGAATATGCGCTTAGAAATAACCTCAACAATGCAGAAATTTATAAAGCCTTTGTGGACTGTTTTACTAGTTACAGTAAATTAATAGGAACGCGTTTCCACTCACCCTAGCAAATAATTCCTGCATATGTATTGATATGGCGTTTAGTAAGTACAGTTTCGCTTTTCGTGTACCGTTAATTGCTTGTTATTAAATTTTATCGGTATTTTGAGCAGCCATTACCAAGAATATGGTTGATTTACAATAGATGGTTACCTATATAATACGCGTAGGTAAACGTTGCATATGTACTAATAGAACGTTTAGTAAGAACAGTTTTGCTTTTCGTGAACAGTTAAATGCTATTTATTAAATTTTTACGTTATTTTTAGCAGCCACCACCAACAGTATAAATCTTTTACAATAGTTGGCTACCTATATAATAAACGTAGGTTTCCGAGGAGCTTATATTTATCAGAATATGCGCTTAGAAATAACCTCAACAATGCAGAAATTTATAAAGCCTTTGTGGACTGTTTTACTAGTTACAGTAAATTAATAGGAACGCGTTTCCACACACCCTAGCAAATAATTCCTGCATATGTATTGATATGGCGTTTAGTAAGTACAGTTTCGCTTTTCGTGTACCGTTAATTGCTTGTTATTAAATTTTATCGGTATTTTGAGCAGCCATTACCAAGAATATGGTTGATTTACAATAGTTGGTTACGTATATAATACGCGTAGGTAAACGTTGCATATGTACTAATAGAACGTTTAGTAAGAACAGTTTTGCTTTTCGTGAACAGTTAAATGCTATTTATTAAATTTTTACGTTATTTCTAGCAACCACCACCAACAGTATAAATCTTTTACAATAGTTGGCTACCTATATAATAAACGTAGGTCTCCGAGGAGCTTATATTTATCTGAATATGCGCTTAGAAATAACCTCAACAATGCAGAAATTTATAAAGCCTTTGTGGACTGTTTTACTAGTTACAGTAAATTAATAGGAACGCGTTTCCACACACCCTAGCAAATAATTCCTGCATATGTATTGATATGGCGTTTAGTAAGTACAGTTTCGCTTTTCGTGTACCGTTAATTGCTTGTTATTAAATTTTATCGGTATTTTGAGCAGCCATTACCAAGAATATGGTTGATTTACAATAGATGGTTACCTATATAATACGCGTAGGTAAGCGTTGCATATGTACTAATAGAACGTTTAGTAAGAACAGTTTTGCTTTTCGTGAACAGTTAAATGCTATTTATTAAACTTTTACGTTATTTTTAGCAGCCACCACCAACAGTATAAATCTTTTATTATAGTTGGCTACCTATATAATAAACGTAGGTCTCCAAGGAGCTTATATTTATCAGAATATGCGCTTAGAAATTACCTCAACAATTCAAAAATTTATAAAGCCTTTGTGGACTGTTTTACTAGTTACAGTAAATTAATAGGAACGCGTTTCCACACACCCTAGCAAATAATTCCTGCATATGTATTGATATGGCGTTTAGTAAGTACAGTTTCGCTTTTCGTGTACCGTTAATTGCTTGTTATTAAATTTTACCGGTATTTTTAGAAGCCATTACCAAGAATATGGTTGATTTACAATAGATGGTTACCTATATAATACGCGTAGGTAAGCGTTGCATATGTACTAATAGAACGTTTAGTAAGAACAGTTTTGCTTTTCGTGAACAGTTAAATGCTATTTATTAAATTTTTACGTTATCTTTAGCAGCCACCACCAACAGTATAAATCTTTTATTATAGTTGGCTACCTATATAATAAACGTAGGTCTCCAAGGAGCTTATATTTATCAGAATATGCGTTTAGAAATAACCTCAACAATGCAGAAATTTATAAAGCCTTTGTGGACTGTTTTACTAGTTACAGTAAATTAATAGGAACGCGTTTCCACACACCCTAGCAAATAATTCCTGCATATGTATTGATATGGCGTTTAGTAAGTACAGTTTCGCTTTTCGTGTACCGTCAATTGCTTGTTATTAAATTTTATCGGTATTTTTAGCAGCCATTAGCAACAATATGGTTGTTTTACAATAGTTGGTTACCTATATAATCCGCGTAGGTAAGCGTTGCATATGTACTAATAGAACGTTTAGTAAGAACAGTTTTGCTTTTCGTGAACAGTTAAATGCTATTTATTAAATTTTTACGGTATTTTTAGCAGCCACCACCAACAGTATAAATCTTTTACAATAGTTGGCTACCTATATAATAAACGTAGGTCTCCGAGGAACTTATATTTATCAGAATATGCGCTTAGAAATAACCTCACCAATGCAGAAATTTATAAAGTCTTTGTGGACTGTTTTACTAGTTACAGTAAATTAATAGGAACGCGTTTCCACACACCCTAGCAAATAATTCCTGCATATGTATTGATATGGCGTTTAGTAAGTACAGTTTCGCTTTTCGTGTACCGTTAATTGCTTGTTATTAAATTTTATCGGTATTTTGAGCAGCCATTACCAAGAATATGGTTGATTTACAATAGATGGTTACCTATATAATACGCGTAGGTAAGCGTTGCATATGTACTAATAGAACGTTTAGTAAGAACAGTTTTGCTTTTCGTGAACAGTTAAATGCTATTTATTAAATTTTTACGTTATTTTTAGCAGCCACCACCAACAGTATAAATCTTTTACAATAGTTGGCTACCTATATAATAAACGTAGGTCTCCGAGGAACTTATATTTATCAGAATATGCGCTTAGAAATAACCTCACCAATGCAGAAATTTATAAAGTCTTTGTGGACTGTTTTACTAGTTACAGTAAATTAATAGGAACGCGTTTCCACACACCCTAGCAAATAATTCCTGCATATGTATTGATATGGCGTTTAGTAAGTACAGTTTCGCTTTTCGTGTACCGTTAATTGCTTGTTATTAAATTTTATCGGTATTTTGAGCAGCCATTACCAAGAATATGGTTGATTTACAATAGATGGTTACCTATATAATACGCGTAGGTAAGCGTTGCATATGTACTAATAGAACGTTTAGTAAGAACAGTTTTGCTTTTCGTGAACAGTTAAATGCTATTTATTAAATTTTTACGTTATTTTTAGCAGCCACCACCAACAGTATAAATCTTTTACAATAGTTGGCTACCTATATAATAAACGTAGGTCTCCGAGGAGCTTATATTTATCAGAATATGCGCTTAGAAATAACCTCAACAATGCAGAAATTTAAAAATCCTTTGTGGACTGTTTTACTAGTTACAGTAAATTAATAGGAACGCGTTTCCACTCACCCTAGCAAATAATTCCTGCATATGTATTGATATGGCGTTTAGTAAGTACAGTTTCTCTTTTCGTGTACCGATAATTGCTTGTTATTTAATTTTATCGGTATTTTGAGCAGCCATTACCAAGAATATGGTTGATTTACAATAGATGGTTACCTATATAATACGCGTAGGTAAGCGTTGCATATGTACTAATAAAACGTTTAGTAAGAACAGTTTTGCTTTTCGTGAACAGTTAAATGCTATTTATTAAATTTTTACGTTATTTTTAGGAGCCACCACCAACAGTATAAATCTTTTATTATAGTTGGCTACCTATATAATAAACGTAGGTCTCCAAGGAGCTTATATTTATCAGAATATGCGCTTAGAAATAACCTCAACAATTCAAAAATTTATAAAGCCTTTGTGGACTGTTTTACTAGTTACAGTAAATTAATAGGAACGCGTTTCCACACACCCTAGCAAATAATTCCTGCATATGTATTGATATGGCGTTTAGTAAGTACAGTTTCGCTTTTCGTGTACCGTTAATTGCTTGTTATTAAATTTTACCGGTATTTTTAGCAGCCATTACCAAGAATATGGTTGATTTACGATAGATGGTTACCTATATAATACGCGTAGGTAAGCGTTGCATATGTACTAATAGAACGTTTAGTAAGAACAGTTTTGCTTTTCGTGAACAGTTAAATGCTATTTATTAAATTTTTACGTTATTTTTAGCAGCCACCACCAACAGTATAAATCTTTTATTATAGTTGGCTACCTATATAATAAACGTAGGTCTCCAAGGAGCTTATATTTATCAGAATATGCGTTTAGAAATAACCTCAACAATGCAGAAATTTATAAAGCCTTTGTGGACTGTCTTACTAGTTACAGTAAATTAATAGGAACGCGTTTCCACACACCCTAGCAAATAATTCCTGCATATGTATTGATACGGCGTTTAGTAAGTACAGTTTCGATTTTCGTGTACCGTTAATTGCTTGTTATTAAATTTTATCAGTATTTTTATTAGCCATTACCAACAATATGGTTGATTTACAAAAGTTGGTTACTTATATAATACGCGTAGGTAAGCGTTGCATATGTACTAATAGAACGATTAATAAGAACAGTTTTGCTTTACGTGGTCAGTTAAATGCTATTTATTAAATTTTATCGGTATTTTTAGCAGCCACCACCAACAGTATAAATCTTTCACAATAGTTGGCTACCTATATAATAAACGTAGGTCTCCGAGGAGCTTATATTTGTCAGAATATCCGCTTAGAAATAACCTCACCAATGCAGAAATTTATAAAGTCTTTGTGGACTGTTTTACTAGTTACAGTAAATTAATAGGAACGCGTTTCCACACACTCTAGCAAATAATTCCTGCATATGTATTAATACGGCGTTTAGTAAGTACAGTTTCGCTTTCCGTGTACCGTTAATTGCTGGTTATTAAATTTTCTCGGTATTTTTAGCAGCCATTAACAACAATATGGTTGATTTACAATAGTTGGTTACGTATATAATAAGCGTAGGTAAGCGTTGCATATGTACTAACAGAGCGTTTAGTAAAAACAGTTTTTCTTTTCGTGTACAGTTGAATGCTATTTATTAAATTTTATCGGTATCTTTAGCAGACACCACCAACAGTATAAATCTTTTACAATAGTTGGCTACCTATATAATAAACGTAGGTCTCCGAGGAGCTTATATTTATCAGAATACGCGCTAAGAAATAACCTCACCAATGCAGAAATTTATAAAGTCTTTGTGGACTGTTTTACTAGTTACAGTAAATTAATAGGAACGCGTTTCCACACGCCCTAGCAAATAATTCCTGCATATGTATTGATACGGCGTTTAGTAAGTACAGTTTCGCTTTTCGTGTACCGTCAATTGCTTGTTATTAAATTTTATCGGTATTTTTAGCAGCCATTAGCAACAATATGGTTGTTTTACAATAGGGTGTTACCTATATAATCCGCGTTGGTAAGCGTTGCATATGTACTAATAGAACGTTTAGTAAGAACAGTTTCGCTTTTCGTGTACCGTCAATTGCTTGTTATTAAATTTTATCGGTATTTTTAGCAGCCATTAGCAACAATATGGTTGTTTTACAATAGTTGGTTACCTATATAATCCGCGTTGGTAAGCGTTGCATATGTACTAATAGAACGTTTAGTAAGAACAGTTTTGCTTTTCGTGAACAGTTAAATGCTATTTATTAAATTTTTACGGTATTTTTAGCAGCCACCACCAACAGTATAAACCTTTTACAATAGTTGGCTACCTATATAATAAACGTAGGTCTCCGAGAAACTTATATTTATCAGAATATGCGTTTAGAAATAACCTCACCAATGCAGAAATTTATAAAGTCTTTGTGGACTGTTTTACTAGTTACAGTAAATTAATAGGAACGCGTTTCCACACACCCTAGCAAATAATTCCTGCATATGTATTGATATGGCGTTTAGTAAGTACAGTTTCGCTTTTCGTGTACCGTTAATTGCTTGTTATTAAATTTTATCGGAATTTTTAGCAGCCATTACCAAGAATATGGTTGATTTACAATAGATGGTTACCTATATAATACGCGTAGGTAAACGTTGCATATGTACTAATAGAACGTTTAGTAAGAACAGTTTTGCTTTTCGTGAACAGTTAAATGCTATTTCTTAAATTTTAGCGGTATTTTTAGCAGCCACCGTGACCAACAGTATAAATCTTTTACAATAGTTGGCTACCTATATAATAAACGTAGGTCTCCGAGGAGCTTATATTTATCAGAATATGCGCTTAGAAATAACCTCAACAATGCAGAAATTTATAAAGCCTTTGTGGACTGTTTTACTAGTTACAGTAAATTAATAGGAACGCGTGTCCACACACCCTAGCAAATAATTCCTGCATATGTATTGATATGGCGTTTAGTAAGTACAGTTTCGCTTTTCGTGTACCGTTAATTGCTTGTTATTAAATTTTATCGGAATTTTTAGCAGCCATTACCAAGAATATGGTTGATTTACAATAGATGGTTACCTATATAATACGCGTAGGTAAACGTTGCATATGTACTAATAGAACGTTTAGTAAGAACAGTTTTGCTTTTCGTGAACAGTTAAATGCTATTTATTAAATTTTTACGTTATTTTTAGCAGCCACCACCAACAGTATAAATCTTTTATTATAGTTGGCTACCTATATAATAAACGTAGGTCTCCAAGGAGCTTATATTTATCAGAATATGCGTTTAGAAATAACCTCAACAATGCAGAAATTTATAAAGCCTTTGTGGACTGTTTTACTAGTTACAGTAAATTAATAGGAACGCGTTTCCACACACCCTAGCAAATAATTCCTGCATATGTATTGATATGGCGTTTAGTAAGTACAGTTTCGCTTTTCGTGTACCGTCAATTGCTTGTTATTAAATTTTATCGGTATTTTTAGCAGCCATTAGCAACAATATGGTTGTTTTACAATAGTTGGTTACCTATATAATCCGCGTTGGTAAGCGTTGCATATGTACTAATAGAACGTTTAGTAAGAACAGTTTTGCTTTTCGTGAACAGTTAAATGTTATTTCTTAAATTTTAGCGGTATTTTTAGCAGCCACCGTGACCAACAGTATAAATATTTTACAATAGTTGGTTACCTATATAATAAACGTAGGTCTCCGAGGAGCTTATATTTATCAGAATATGCGCTTAGGAATAACCCCATCTATGCAGAAATTTATAAAGTCTTTGTGGACTGTTTTACTAGTTACAGTAAATTAATAGGAACGCGTTTCCACACGCCCTAGCAAATAATTCCTGCATATGTATTGATACGGCGTTTAGTAAGTACAGTTTCGCTTTTCGTGTACCGTCAATTGCTTGTTATTAAATTTTATCGGTATTTTTAGCAGCCATTAGCAACAATATGGTTGTTTTACAATAGGGTGTTACCTATATAATCCGCGTTGGTAAGCGTTGCATATGTACTAATAGAACGTTTAGTAAGAACAGTTTCGCTTTTCGTGTACCGTCAATTGCTTGTTATTAAATTTTATCGGTATTTTTAGCAGCCATTAGCAACAATATGGTTGTTTTACAATAGTTGGTTACATATATAATCCGCGTAGGTAAGCGTTGCATATGTACTAATAGAACGTTTAGTAAGAACAGTTTTGCTTTTCGTGAACAGTTAAATGCTATTTATTAAATTTTTACGGTATTTTTAGCAGCCACCACCAACAGTATAAATCTTTTACAATAGTTGGCTACCTATATAATAAACGTAGGTCTCCGAGGAACTTATATTTATCAGAATATGCGCTTAGAAATAACCTCACCAATGCAGAAATTTATAAAGTCTTTGTGGACTGTTTTACTAGTTACAGTAAATTAATAGGAACGCGTTTCCACACACCCTAGCAAATAATTCCTGCATATGTATTGATATGGCGTTTAGTAAGTACAGTTTCGCTTTTCGTGTACCGTCAATTGCTTGTTATTAAATTTTATCGGTATTTTTAACAGCCATTAGCAACAATATGGTTGTTTTACAATAGTTGGTTACCTATATAATCCGCGTTGGTAAGCGTTGCATATGTACTAATAGAACGTTTAGTAAGAACAGTTTTGCTTTTCGTGAACAGTTAAATGCTATTTATTAAATTTTTACGGTATTTTTAGCAGGCACCACCAACAGTATAAACCTTTTACAATAGTTGGCTACCTATATAATAAACGTAGGTCTCCGAGAAACTTATATTTATCAGAATATGCGTTTAGAAATAACCTCACCAATGCAGAAATTTATAAAGTCTTTGTGGACTGTTTTACTAGTTACAGTAAATTAATAGGAACGCGTTTCCACACACCCTAGCAAATATATCCTGCATATGTATTGATATGGCGTTTAGTAAGTACAGTTTCGCTTTTCGTGTACCGTTAATTGCTTGTTATTAAATTTTATCGGTATTTTTAGCAGCCATTACCAAGAATATGGTTGATTTACAATAGATGGTTACCTATCTAATACGCGTAGGTAAGCGTTGCATATGTACTAATAGAACGCTTAGTAAGAACAGTTTTGCTTTTCGTGAACAGTTAAATGCTATTTCTTAAATTTTAGCGGTATTTTTAGCAGCCACCGTGACCAACAGTATAAATCTTTTACAATAGTTGGCTACCTATATAATAAACGTAGGTCTCCGAGGAGCTTATATTTATCAGAATATGCGCTTAGAAATAACCTCAACAATGCAGAAATTTATAAAGACTTTGTGGACTGTTTTACTAGTTACAGTAAATTAATAGGAACGCGTGTCCACACACCCTAGCAAATAATTCCTGCATATGTATTGATATGGCGTTTAGTAAGTACAGTTTCGCTTTTCGTGTACCGTTAATTGCTTGTTATTAAATTTTATCGGAATTTTTAGCAGCCATTACCAAGAATATGGTTGATTTACAATAGATGGTTACCTATATAATACGCGTAGGTAAACGTTGCATATGTACTAATAGAACGTTTAGTAAGAACAGTTTTGCTTTTCGTGAACAGTTAAATGCTATTTATTAAATTTTTACGTTATTTCTAGCAGCCACCACCAACAGTATAAATCTTTTACAATAGTTGGCTACCTATATAATAAACGTAGATCTCCGAGGAGCTTATATTTATCAGAATATGCGCTTAGAAATAACCTCAACAATGCAGAAATTTATAAAGCCTTTGTGGACTGTTTTACTAGTTACAGTAAATTAATAGGAACGCGTTTCCACTCACCCTAGCAAATAATTCCTGCATATGTATTGATATGGCGTTTAGTAAGTACAGTTTCGCTTTTCGTGTACCGTTAATTGCTTGTTATTAAATTTTATCGGTATTTTGAGCAGCCATTACCAAGAATATGGTTGATTTACAATAGATGGTTACCTATCTAATACGCGTAGGTAAGCGTTGCATATGTACTAATAGAACGCTTAGTAAGAACAGTTTTGCTTTTCGTGAACAGTTAAATGCTATTTCTTAAATTTTAGCGGTATTTTTAGCAGCCACCGTGACCAACAGTATAAATCTTTTACAATAGTTGGCTACCTATATAATAAACGTAGGTCTCCGAGGAGCTTATATTTATCAGAATATGCGCTTAGAAATAACCTCAACAATGCAGAAATTTATAAAGCCTTTGTGGACTGTTTTACTAGTTACAGTAAATTAATAGGAACGCGTGTCCACACACCCTAGCAAATAATTCCTGCATATGTATTGATATGGCGTTTAGTAAGTACAGTTTCGCTTTTCGTGTACCGTTAATTGCTTGTTATTAAATTTTATCGGTATTTTGAGCAGCCATTACCAAGAATATGGTTGATTTACAATAGATGGTTACCTATATAATACGCGTAGGTAAGCGTTGCATATGTACTAATAGAACGTTTAGTAAGAACAGTTTTGCTTTTCGTGAACAGTTAAATGCTATTTATTAAATTTTTACGTTATTTCTAGCAGCCACCGTGACCAACAGTATAAATCTTTTACAATAGTTGGCTACCTATATAATAAACGTAGATCTCCGAGGAGCTTATATTTATCAGAATATGCGCTTAGAAATAACCTCAACAATGCAGAAATTTATAAAGCCTTTGTGGACTGTTTTACTAGTTACAGTAAATTAATAGGAACGCGTTTCCACTCACCCTAGCAAATAATTCCTGCATATGTATTGATATGGCGTTTAGTAAGTACAGTTTCGCTTTTCGTGTACCGTTAATTGCTTGTTATTAAATTTTATCGGTATTTTGAGCAGCCATTACCAAGAATATGGTTGATTTACAATAGATGGTTACCTATCTAATACGCGTAGGTAGGCGTTGCATATGTACTAATAGAACGCTTAGTAAGAACAGTTTTGCTTTTCGTGAACAGTTAAATGCTATTTATTAAATTTTAGCGGTATTTTTAGCAGCCACCGTGACCAACAGTATAAATCTTTTACAATAGTTGGCTACCTATATAATAAACGTAGGTCTCCGAGGAGCTTATATTTATCAGAATATGCGCTTAGAAATAACCTCAACAATGCAGAAATTTATAAAGCCTTTGTGGACTGTTTTACTAGTTACAGTAAATTAATAGGAACGCGTGTCCACACACCCTAGCAAATAATTCCTGCATATGTATTGATATGGCGTTTAGTAAGTACAGTTTCGCTTTTCGTGTACCGTTAATTGCTTGTTATTAAATTTTATCGGTATTTTGAGCAGCCATTACCAAGAATATGGTTGATTTACAATAGATGGTTACCTATATAATACGCGTAGGTAAGCGTTGCATATGTACTAATAGAACGTTTAGTAAGAACAGTTTTGCTTTTCGTGAACAGTTAAATGCTATTTATTAAATTTTTACGTTATTTTTAGCAGCCACCACCAACAGTATAAATCTTTTATTATAGTTGGCTACCTATATAATAAACGTAGGTCTCCAAGGAGCTTATATTTATCAGAATATGCGTTTAGAAATAACCTCAACAATGCAGAAATTTATAAAGCCTTTGTGGACTGTTTTACTAGTTACAGTAAATTAATAGGAACGCGTGTCCACACACCCTAGCAAATAATTCCTGCATATGTATTGATATGGCGTTTAGTAAGTACAGTTTCGCTTTTCGTGTACCGTTAATTGCTTGTTATTAAATTTTATCGGAATTTTTAGCAGCCATTACCAAGAATATGGTTGATTTACAATAGATGGTTACCTATATAATACGCGTAGGTAAACGTTGCATATGTACTAATAGAACGTTTAGTAAGAACAGTTTTGCTTTTCGTGAACAGTTAAATGCTATTTATTAAATTTTTACGTTATTTCTAGCAGCCACCACCAACAGTATAAATCTTTTACAATAGTTGGCTACCTATATAATAAACGTAGGTCTCCGAGGAGCTTATATTTATCAGAATATGCGCTTAGAAATAACCTCAACAATGCAGAAATTTATAAAGCCTTTGTGGACTGTTTTACTAGTTACAGTAAATTAATAGGAACGCGTTTCCACTCACCCTAGCAAATAATTCCTGCATATGTATTGATATGGCGTTTAGTAAGTACAGTTTCGCTTTTCGTGTACCGTTAATTGCTTGTTATTAAATTTTATCGGTATTTTGAGCAGCCATTACCAAGAATATGGTTGATTTACAATAGATGGTTACCTATATAATACGCGTAGGTAAGCGTTGCATATGTACTAATAGAACGTTTAGTAAGAACAGTTTTGCTTTTCGTGAACAGTTAAATGCTATTTATTAAATTTTTACGTTATTTTTAGCAGCCACCACCAACAGTATAAATCTTTTATTATAGTTGGCTACCTATATAATAAACGTAGGTCTCCAAGGAGCTTATATTTATCAGAATATGCGTTTAGAAATAACCTCAACAATGCAGAAATTTATAAAGCCTTTGTGGACTGTTTTACTAGTTACAGTAAATTAATAGGAACGCGTTTCCACACACCCTAGCAAATAATTCCTGCATATGTATTGATATGGCGTTTAGTAAGTACAGTTTCGCTTTTCGTGTACCGTTAATTGCTTGTTATTAAATTTTATCGGTATTTTGAGCAGCCATTATCAAGAATATGGTTGATTTACAATAGATGGTTACCTATATAATACACGTAGGTAAGCGTTGCATATGTACTAATAGAACGTTTAGTAAGAACAGTTTTGCTTTTCGTGAACAGTTAAATGCTATTTATTAAATTTTTACGTTACTTTTAGCAGCCACCACCAACAGTATAAATCTTTTACAATAGTTGGCTACCTATATAATAAACGTAGGTCTCCGAGGAGCTTATATTTATCAGAATATGCGCTTAGAAATAACCTCAACAATGCAGAAATTTATAAAGCCTTTGTGGACTGTTTTACTAGTTACAGTAAATTAATAAGAACGCGTTTCCACTCACCCTAGCAAATAATTCCTGCATATGTATTGATATGGCGTTTAGTAAGTACAGTTTCGCTTTTCGTGTACCGTTAATTGCTTGTTATTAAATTTTATCGGTATTTTGAGCAGCCATTACCAAGAATATGGTTGATTTACAATAGATGGTTACCTATATAATACGCGTAGGTAAGCGTTGCATATGTACTAATAGAACGTTTAGTAAGAACAGTTTTGCTTTTTGTGAACAGTTAAATGCTATTTATAAAATTTTTACGTTATTTTTAGCAGCCACCACCAACAGTATAAATCTTTTATTATAATTGGCTACCTATATAATAAACGTAGGTCTCCAAGGAGCTTATATTTATCAGAATATTCGTTTAGAAATAACCTCAACAATGCAGAAATTTATAAAGCCTTTGTGGACTGTTTTACTAGTTACAGTAAATTAATAGGAACGCGTTTCCACACACCCTAGCAAATAATTCCTGCGTATGTATTGATATGGCGTTTAGTAAGTACAGTTTCGCTTTTCGTGTACCGTCAATTGCTTGTTATTAAATTTTATCGGTATTTTTAGCAGCCATTAGTAACAATATGGTTGTTTTACAATAGTTGGTTACCTATATAATCCGCGTAGGTAAGCGTTGCATATGTACTAATAGAACGTTTAGTAAGAACAGTTTTGCTTTTCGTGAACAGTTAAATGCTATTTATTAAATTTTTACGGTATTTTTAGCAGCCACCACCAACAGTATAAATCTTTTACAATAGTTGGCTACCTATATAATAAACGTAGGTCTCCGAGGAGCTTATATTTATCAGAATATGCGCTTAGAAATAACCTCAACAATGCAGAAATTTATAAAGCCTTTGTGGACTGTTTTACTAGTTACAGTAAATTAATAAGAACGCGTTTCCACTCACCCTAGCAAATAATTCCTGCATATGTATTGATATGGCGTTTAGTAAGTACAGTTTCGCTTTTCGTGTACCGTTAATTGCTTGTTATTAAATTTTATCGGTATTTTGAGCAGCCATTACCAAGAATATGGTTGATTTACAATAGATGGTTACCTATATAATACGCGTAGGTAAGCGTTGCATATGTACTAATAGAACGTTTAGTAAGAACAGTTTTGCTTTTTGTGAACAGTTAAATGCTATTTATAAAATTTTTACGTTATTTTTAGCAGCCACCACCAACAGTATAAATCTTTTATTATAATTGGCTACCTATATAATAAACGTAGGTCTCCAAGGAGCTTATATTTATCAGAATATTCGTTTAGAAATAACCTCAACAATGCAGAAATTTATAAAGCCTTTGTGGACTGTTTTACTAGTTACAGTAAATTAATAGGAACGCGTTTCCACACACCCTAGCAAATAATTCCTGCGTATGTATTGATATGGCGTTTAGTAAGTACAGTTTCGCTTTTCGTGTACCGTCAATTGCTTGTTATTAAATTTTATCGGTATTTTTAGCAGCCATTAGTAACAATATGGTTGTTTTACAATAGTTGGTTACCTATATAATCCGCGTAGGTAAGCGTTGCATATGTACTAATAGAACGTTTAGTAAGAACAGTTTTGCTTTTCGTGAACAGTTAAATGCTATTTATTAAATTTTTACGGTATTTTTAGCAGCCACCACCAACAGTATAAAACTTTTACAATAGTTGGCTACCTATATAATAAACGTAGGTCTCCGAGGAACTTATATTTATCAGAATATGCGCTTAGAAATAACCTCACCAATGCAGAAATTTATAAACTCTTTGTGGACTGTTTTACTAGTTACAGTAAATTAATAGGAACGCGTTTCCACACACCCTAGCAAATAATTCCTGCATATGTATTGATACGGCGTTTAGTAAGTACAGTTTCGCTTTCCGTGTACCGTTAATTGCTTGTTATTAAATTTTACCGGTATTTTTAGCAGCCATTACCAACAATATGGTTGATTTACAAAAGTTGGTTACTTATATAATACGCGTAGGTAAGCGTTGCATATGTACTAATAGAACGATTAGTAAGAACAGTTTTGCTTTACGTGGTCAGTTAAATGCTATTTATTAAATTTTATCGGTATTTTTAGCAGCCACCACCAACAGTATAAATCTTTCACAATAGTTGGCTACCTATATAATAAACGTAGGTCTCCGAGGAGCTTATATTTGTCAGAATATCCGCTTAGAAATAACCTCACCAATGCAGAAATTTATAAAGTCTTTGTGGACTGTTTTACTAGTTACAGTAAATTAATAGGAACGCGTTTCCACACACCCTAGCAAATAATTCCTGCATATGTATTAATACGGCGTTTAGTAAGTACAGTTTCGCTTTCCGTGTACCGTTAATTGCTTGTTATTAAATTTTATCGGTATTTTTAGCAGCCATTAACAACAATATGGTTGATTTACAATAGTTGGTTACGTATATAACAAGCGTAGGTAAGCGTTGCATATGTACTAACAGAGCGTTTAGTAAAAACAGTTTTTCTTTTCGTGTTCAGTTGAATGCTATTTATTAAATTTTATCGGTATCTTTAGCAGACACCACCAACAGTATAAATCTTTTACAATAGTTGGCTACCTATATAATAAACGTAGGTCTCCGAGGAGCTTATATTTATCAGAATACGCGCTTAGAAATAACCCCACCAATGCAGAAATTTATAAAGTCTTTGTGGACTGTTTTACTAGTTACAGTAAATTAATAGGAACACGTTTCCACACACCCTAGCAAATAATTCCTGCATATGTATTGATACGGCGTTTAGTAAGTACAGTTCCGCTTTTCGTGTACTGTTAATTGCTTGTTATGAAATTTTATCGGTATTTTTAGCAGCCATTAGCAACAATATGGTTGATTTAGAATAGTTGGTTACCTATATATTACGCGTAGGTAAGCGTTGCATATGCACCAATAAAGCGTTTAGTAAGAACAGTTTTTCTTTTCGTGGACAGTTAAATGCTATTTATTAAATTGTATCGGTATTTTTAGCAGCCACCACCAACAGTATAAATCTTTTACAATAGTTGTCTACCAATATAATAAACGTAGGGCTCCGAGGGGCTTATATTTATCAGAATATGCGCTTAGGAATAACCCCATCTATGCAGAAATTTATAAAGTCTTTGTGGACTGTTTTACTAGTTACAGTAAATTAATAGGAACGCGTTTCCACACACCCTAGCAAATAATTCCTGCATATGTATTGATATGGCGTTTAGTAAATACTGTTTCGCTTTTCGTGTACCGTTAATTGCTTGTTATTAAATTTTATCGGTATTTTTAGCAGCCGTTAACAACAATATGCTTGATTTACAATAGTTGGTTACCTACATAATACGCGTAGGTAAGCGTTGCATATGTACTAATAGAGCGTTTAGTAAAAACAGTTTTTCTTTTCGTGTACAGTTAAATGCTATTTATTAAATTTTATCGGTATTTTTAGCAGCCACCACCAACAGTATAAATCTTTTACAATTGTTGTCTACCTATATAATAAACGTAGGGCTCCGAGGGGCTTATATTTATCAGAATATGCGCTTAGGAATAACCCCATCTATGCAGAAATTTATAAACTCTTTGTGGACCGTTTTACTAGTTACAGTAAATTAATAGGAACGCGTTTCCACACACCCTAGCAAATAATTCCTGCATATGTATTGATACGGCGTTTAGTAAGTACAGTTTCGCTTTTCGTGTACCGTTAATTGCTTGTTATTAAATTTTATCAGTATTTTTAGCAGCCATTACCAACAATATGGTTGATTTACAATAGGGTGTTACCTATATAATACGCGTAGGTAAGCGATGCATATGTACTACTAGAACGTTTAGTAAGAACAGTTTTGCTTTTCATGGACAGTTAAATGCTATTTATTAAATTTTATCGGTATTTAAGCAGACACCACCAACAGTATAAATTTTTTACAATATTTGGCTACCTATCTAATAAACGTAGGTCTCCGAGGAGCTTATATTTATCAGAATACGCGCTTAGAAATAACCTCACCAATGCAGAAATTTATAAAGCCTTTGTGTACTGTTTTACTAGTTACAGTAAATTAATAGGAACGCGTTTCCACACACCCTAGCAAATAATTCCTGCATATGTATTAATACGGCGTTTAGTAAGTATAGTTTCGCTTTCCGTGTACCGTTAATTGCTTGTTATTAAATTTTATCGGTATTTTTAGCAGCCATTAACAACAATATGGTTGATTTACAATAGTTGGTTACGTATATAATAAGCGTAGGTGAGCGTTGCATATGTACTAATAGAACGTTTAGTAAGAACAGTTTTGCTTTTCGTGGACAGTTAAATGCTATTTATTAAATTTTATCAGTATTTAAGCAGACACCACCAACAGTATAAATTTTTTACAATATTTGGCTACCTATCTAATAAACGTAGGTCTCCGAGGAGCTTATATTTATCAGAATATGCGCTTAGAAGTAACCTCACCAATGCAGAAATTTATAAAGCCTTTGTGTACAGTTTTACTAGTTACAGTAATTTAATAGGAACGCGTTTCCACACACCCTAGCAAATAATTCCTGCATATGTATTAATACGGCGTTTAGTAAGTACAGTTTCGCTTTCCGTGTACCGTTAATTGCTTGTTATTAAATTTTATCGATATTTTTAGCAGCCATTACCAACAATATGGTTGATTTACAATAGTTGGTTACGTATTTAATAAGCGTAGGTGTGCGTTGCATATGTACTAATAGAACGTTTAGTAAGAACAGTTTTGCTTTACGTGGTCAGTTAAATGCTATTTACTAAATTTTATCGGTATTTTTAGCAGCCACCACCAACAGTATAAATCTTTTACAATAGTTGGCTACCTATATAAACGTAGGTCTCCGAGGAGCTTATATTTATCAGAATATCCGCTTAGAAATAACCTCACCAATGCAGAAATTTATAAAGTCTTTGTGGACTGTTTTACTAGTTACAGTAAATTAATAGGAACGCGTTTCCACACACCCTAGCAAATAATTCCTGCATATGTATTAATACGGCGTTTAGTAAGTACAGTTTCGCTTTCCGTGTACCGTTAATTACTTGTTATTAAATTTTATCGATATTTTTAGCAGCCATTACCAACAATATGGTTGATTTACAATAGTTGGTTACGTATTTAATAAGCGTAGGTGTGCGTTGAATATGTACTAATAGAACGTTTAGTAAGAACAGTTTTGCTTTACGTGGTCAGTTAAATGCTATTTACTAAATTTTATCGGTATTTTTAGCAGCCACCACCAACAGTATAAATCTTTTACAATAGTTGGCTACCTATATAAACGTAGGTCTCCGAGGAGCTTATATTTATCAGAATATCCGCTTAGAAATAACCTCACCAATGCAGAAATTTATAAAGTTTTTGTGGACTGTTTTACTAGTTACAGTAAATTAAAAGGAACGCGTTTCCACACACCCTAGCATATAATTCCTGCATATGTATTGATATGGCGTTTAGTAAGTACAGTTGCGCCTTTCGTGTACCGTTAATTGATTGGTATTAAACCTTATCGGTATTTTTAGCAGCCATTACCAACAACATGGTTGATTTACAATAGATGGTTACCTATATAATACGCGTAGTTAAGCGTTGCATATGTACTAATACAGCGTTTAGTAAGTACAGTTTCGCTTTCCGTGTACCGTTAATTGCTTGTTATTAAATTTTATCGATATTTTTAGCAGCCATTACCAACAATATGGTTGATTTACAATAGTTGGTTACGTATATAATAAGCGTAGGTGTGCGTTGCATATGTACTAATAGAACGTTTAGTAAGAACAGTTTTGCTTTACGTGGTCAGTTAAATGCTATTTATTAAATTTTATCGGTATTTTTAGCAGCCACCACCAACAGTATAAATCTTTTACAATAGTTGGCTACCTATATAATAAACGTAGGTCTCCGAGGAGCTTAAATTTATCAGAATATGCGCTTAGAAATAACCTCACCAATGCAGAAATTAATAAAGTCTTTGTGGACTGTTTTACTAGTTACAGTAAATTAATAGGAACGCGTTTCCACACACCCTAGCAAATAATTCCTGCATATGTATTGATACGGCGTTTAGTAAATACTGTTTCGCTTTTCGTGTACCGTTAATTGCTTGTTATTAAATTTTATCGGTATTTTTAGCAGCCGTTAACAACAATATGCTTGATTTACAATAGTTGGTTACCTATATATAACGCGTAGGTAAGCGTTGCATATGTACTAATAGAGCGTTTAGTAAAAACAGTTTTTCTTTTCGTGTACAGTTAAATGCTATTTATTAAATTTTATCGGTATCTTTAGCAGCCAGCACCAACAGTATAAATCTTTTACAATAGTTGGCTACCTATATAATAAACGTAGGTCTCCGAGGAGCTTATATTTATCAGAATACGCGCTTAGAAATAACCTCACCAATGCAGAAATTTATAAAGCCTTTGTGTACTGTTTTACTAGTTACAGTAAATTAATAGGAACGCGTTTCTACACACCCTAGCAAATAATTCTTGCATATGTATTAATACGGCGTTTAGTAAGTACAGTTTCGCTTTCCGTGGACCGTTATTTGCTTGTTATTAAATTTTATCGATATTTTTAGCAGCCATTACCAACAATATGGTTGATTTACAATAGTTGGTTACGTATATAATAAGCGTAGGTGTGCGTTGCATATGTACTAATAGAACGTTTAGTAAGAACAGTTTTGCTTTACGTGGTCAGTTAAATGCTATTTATTAAATTTTATCGGTATTTTTAGCAGCCACCACCAACAGTATAAATCTTTTACAATAGTTGGCTACCTATATAAACGTAGGTCTCCGAGGAGCTTATATTTATCAGAATATCCGCTTAGAAATAACCTCACCAATGCAGAAATTTATAAAGTCTTTGTGGATTGTTTTACTAGTTACAGTAAATTAATAGGAACGCGTTTCTACACACCCTAGCAAATAATTCCTGCATATGTATTGATATGGCGTTTAGTAAATACTGTTTCGCTATTCGTGTACCGTTAATTGCTTGTTATTAAATTTTATCGGTATTTTTAGCAGCCGTTAACAACAATATGCTTGATTTACAATAGTTGGTTACCTATATATTACGCGTAGGTAAGCGTTGCATATGCACTACTAGAGCGTTTAGTAAAAACAGTTTTTCTTTTCGTGTACAGTTAAATGCTATTTATTAAATTTTATCGGTATCTTTAGCAGCCACCACCAACTGTATAAATCTTTTACAATAGTTGGCTACCTATATAATAAACGTAGGTCTCCGAGGAGCTTATATTTATCAGAATACGCGCTTAGAAATAACCTCACCAATGCAGAAATTTATAAAGTCTTTGTGGACTGTTTTACTAGTTACAGTACATTAATAGGAACGCGTTTCCACACACCCTAGCAAATAATTCCTGCATATGTATTGATACGGCGTTTAGTAAATACTGTTTCGCTTTTCGTGTACCGTTAATTCCTTGTTATTAAATTTTATCGGTATTTTTAGCAGCCGTTAACAACAATATGCTTGATTTACAATAGTTGGTTACCTATATATTACGCGTAGGTAAGCGTTGCATATGTACTAATAGAGCGTTTAGTAAAAACAGTTTTTCTTTTCGTGTACAGTTAAATGCTATTTATTAAATTTTATCGGTATCTTTAGCAGCCACCACCAACAGTATAAATCTTTTACAATAGTTGGCTACCTATATAATAAACGTAGGTCTCCGAGGGGCTTATATTTATCAGAATATGCTCTTAGAAATAACCTCAACAATGCAGAAAATTATAAAGTTTTTGTGGACCGTTTTACTAGTTACAGTAAATTAATAGGAACGCATTTCCACACACCCTAGCAAATAATTCCTGCATATGTATTGATACGGCGTTTAGTAAGTACAGTTTCGCTTTTCGTGTACCGTTAATTGCTTGGTATTAAATTTTATCGGTATTTTTAGCAGCCATTACCAACAATATGGTTGATTTACAATAGTTGGTTACCTATATAATCCGTGTAGGTAAGCGTTGCATATGTACTAATAGAACATTTAGTAAGAACAGTTTTGCTTTTCGTGGACAGTTAAATGCTTTTTATTAAATTTTATCGGTACTTTTAGCAACCACCACCAACAGTATAAATCTTTTACAATAGTTGGCTACCTATATAATAAACGTAGGTCTCCGAGGAGTTTATATTTATCAGAATATGCTCTTAGAAATAACCCCAACAATGCAGAAAATTATAATGTTTTTGTGGACGGTTTTACTAGTTACAGTAAATTAATAGGAACGCGTTTCCACACACCCTAGCATATAATTCCTGCATATGTATTGATATGGCGTTTAGTAAGTACAATTTCGCCTTTCGTGTACCGTTAATTGATTGGTATTAAACCTTATCGGAATTTTTAGCAGCCATTACCAACAATATGGTTGATTTACAATAGATGGTTACCTATATAATACGCGTAGTTAAGCGTTGCATATGTACTAATAGAACGTTTAGTAAGAATAGTTTTGCTTTTCGAGGACAGTTAAATGCTTTTTATTAAATTTTATCGGTCCTTTTAGCAACCACCACCAACAGTATAAATCTTTTACAATAGTTGGCTACCTATATAATAAACGTAGGTCTCCGAGGAGCTTATATTTATCAGAATATCCGCTTAGAAATAACCTCACCAATGCAGAAATTTATAAAGTCTTTGTGGACTGTCTTACTAGTTACAGTAAATTAATAGGAACGCGTTTCCACACACCCTAGCAAATAATTCCTGCATATGTATTGATACGGCGTTTAGTAAATACTGTTTCGCTTTTCGTGTACCGTTAATTGCTTGTTATTAAATTTTATCGATATTTTTAGCAGCCATTACCAACAATATGGTTGATTTACAATAGTAGGTTACGTATATAATAAGCGTAGGTGTGCGTTGCATATGTACTAATAGAACGTTTAGTAAGAACAGTTTTGCTTTACGTGGTCAGTTAAATGCTATTTATTAAATTTTATCGGTATTTTTAGCAGCCACCACCAACAGTATAAATCTTTTACAATAGTTGGCTACCTATATAAACGGAGGTCTCCGAGGAGCTTATATTTATCAGAATATCCGCTTAGAAATAACCTCACCAATGCAGAAATTTATAAAGTCTTTGTGGACTGTTTTACTAGTTACAGTAAATTAATAGGAACGCGTTTCTACACACCCTAGCAAATTATTCCTGCATATGTATTGATATGGCGTTTAGTAAATACTGTTTCGCTTTTCGTGTACCGTTAATTGCTTGTTATTAAATTTTATCGGTATTTTTAGCAGCCGTTAACAACAATATGCTTGATTTACAATAGTTGGTTACCTATATATTACGCGTAGGTAAGCGTTGCATATGCACTACTAGAGCGTTTAGTAAAAACAGTTTTTCTTTTCGTGTACAGTTAAATGCTATTTATTAAATTTTATCGGTATCTTTAGCAGCCACCACCAACAGTATAAATCTTTTACAATAGTTGGCTACCTATATAATAAACGTAGGTCTCCGAGGAGCTTATATTTATCAGAATACGCGCTTAGAAATAACCTCACCAATGCAGAACTTTATAAAGTCTTTGTGGACTGTTTTACTAGTTACAGTACATTAATAGGAACGCGTTTCCACACACCCTAGCAAATAATTCCTGCATATGTATTGATACGGCGTTTAGTAAATACTGTTTCGCTTTTCGTGTACCGTTAATTGCTTGTTATTAAATTTTATCGGTATTTTTAGCAGCCGTTAACAACAATATGCTTGATTTACAATAGTTGGTTACCTATATATTACGCGTAGGTAAGCGTTGCATATGTACTAATAGAGCGTTTAGTAAAAACAGTTTTTCTTTTCGTGTACAGTTAAATGCTATTTATTAAATTTTATCGGTATTTTTAGCAGCCACCACCAACAGTATAAATCTTTTATTATAGTTGGCTACCTATATAATAAACGTAGGTCTCCGAGGAGCTTATATTTATCAGAATATGCTCTTAGCAATAACCTCAACAATGCAGAAAATTATAAAGTTTTTGTGGACTGTTTTACTAGTTACAGTAAATTAATAGGAACGCGTTTCCACACACCCTAGCAAATAATTCCTGCATATGTATTGATACGGCGTTTAGTAAGTACAGTTTCGCTTTTCGTGTACCGTTAATTGCTTGTTATTAAATTTTATCAGTATTTTTAGCAGCCATTACCAACAATATGGTTGATTTACAATAGTTGGTTACCTATATAATACGCGTAGGTAAGCGATGCATATGTACTACTAGAACGTTTAGTAAGAACAGTTTTGCTTTTCATGGACAGTTAAATGCTACTTATTAAATTTTATCAGTATATTTAGCAGCCACCACCAACAGTATAAATATTTTACAATAGTTGGCTACCTATATAATAAACGTAGGTCTCCGAGGAGCTTATATGTATCTGAATACGCGCTTAGAAATAACCTCACCAATGCAGAAATTTATAAAGTCTTTGTGGACTGTTTTACTAGTTACAGTAAATTAATAGAAACGCGTTTCCACACACCCTAGCAAATAATTCCTGCATATGTATTGATATGGCGTTTAGTAAGTACAGTTTCGCTCTTCGTATACCGTTAATTGATTGTTATTAAACCTTAGCGGTATTTTTAGCAGCCATTACCAACAATATGGTTGATTTACAATAGATGGTTACCTATATAATACGCGTAGTTAAGCGTTGCATATCTACTAATAGAGCGTTTAGTAAGAACAGTTTTGCTTTTCGTGGACAGTTAAATGCTTTTTATTAAATTTTATCGGTACTTTTACCAACCACCACCAACAGTATAAATTTTTTACAATAGTTGGCTACCTATATAATAAATGTAGGTCTCCGAGGAGCTTATATTTATCAGAATATGCTCTTAGAAATAACCTCAACAATGCAGAAAATTATAAAGTTTTTGTGGACTGTTTTACTAGTTACAGTAAATTAATAGGAACGCGTTTCCACACACCCTAGCATATAATTCCTGCATATGTATTGATATGGCGTTTAGTATGTACAGTTTCGCCTTTCGTGTACCGTTAATTGATTGGTATTAAACCTTATCGGTATTTTTAGCAGCCATTACCAACAACATGGTTGATTTACAATAGATGGTTACCTATATAATACGCGTAGTTAAGCGTTGCATATGTACTAATAGAGCGTTTAGTAAGAACAGTTTTGCTTTTCGTGGACAGTTAAATGCTTTTTATTAAATTTTATCGGTACTTTTAGCAACCACCACCAACAGTATAAATCTTTTACAATAGTTGGCTACCTATATAATAAACGTAGGTCTCCGAGGAGCTTATATTTATCAGAATATGCTCTTAGAAATAACCTCAACAATGCAGAAAATTATAAAGTTTTTGTGGACTGTTTTACTAGTTACAGTAAATTAATAGGAACGCGTTTCCACACACCCTAGGATATAATTCCTGCATATGTATTGATATGGCGTTTAGTAAATACTGTTTCGCTTTTCGTGTACCGTTAATTGCTTGTTATTAAATTTTATCGGTATTTTTAGCAGCCGTTAACAACAATATGCCTATTTACAATAGTTGGTTACCTATATAATACGCGTAGGTAAGCGTTGCATATGTACTAATAGAACGATTAGTAAGTACAGTTTTGCTTTACGTGGTCAGTTAAATGCTATTTATTAAATTTTATCGGTATTTTTAGCAGCCACCACCAACAATATAAATCTTTTACAATAGTTGGCTACCTATATAATAAACGTAGGTCCCCGAGGAGCTTATATTTGTCAGAATATCCGCTTAGAAATAACCTCACCAATGCAGAAATTTATAAAGTCTTTGTGGACTGTTTTACTAGTTACAGTAAATTTATAGGAACGCGTTTCCACACACCCTAGCAAATAATTCCTGCATATGTATTAATACGGCGTTTAATAAGTACAGTTTCGCTTTCCGTGTACCGTTAATTGCTTGTTATTAAATTTTATCGGTATTTTTAGCAGCCATTAACAACAATATGGTTGATTTACAATAGTTGGTTACGTATATAATAAGCGTAGGTGAGCGTTGCATATGTACTAATAGAACGTTTAGTAAGAACAGTTTTGCTTTTCGTGGACAGTTAAATGCTATTTATTAAATTTTATCGGTATTTAAGCAGACACCACCAACAGTATAAATTTTTTACAATATTTGGCTACCTATCTAATAAACGTAGGTCTCCGAGGAGCTTATATTTATCAGAATACGCACTTAGAAATAACCTCAACAATGCAGAAAATTATAAAGTTTTTGTGGACTGTTTTACTAGTTACAGTAAATTAATAGGAACGCGTTTCCACACACCCTAGGATATAATTCCTGCATATGTATTGATATGGCGTTTAGTAAATACTGTTTCGCTTTTCGTGTACCGTTAATTGCTTGTTATTAAATTTTATCGGTATTTTTAGCAGCCGTTAACAACAATATGCTTGATTTACAATAGTTGGTTACCTATATAATACGCGTAGGTAAGCGTTGCATATGTACTAATAGAACGATTAGTAAGTACAGTTTTGCTTTACGTGGTCAGTTAAATGCTATTTATTAAATTTTATCGGTATTTTTAGCAGCCACCACCAACAGTATAAATCTTTTACAATAGTTGGCTACCTATATAATAAACGTAGGTCCCCGAGGAGCTTATATTTGTCAGAATATCCGCTTAGAAATAACCTCACCAATGCAGAAATTTATAAAGCCTTTGTGTACTGTTTTACTAGTTACAGTAAATTAATAGGAACGCGTTTCTACACACCCTAGCAAATAATTCCTGCATATGTATTGATATGGCGTTTAGTAAGTACAGTTTCGCTTTCCGTGTACCGTTAATTGCTTGTTATTAAATTTTATCGATATTTTTAGCAGCCATTACCAACAATATGGTTGATTTACAATAATAGGTTACGTATATAATAAGCGTAGGTGTGCGTTGCATATGTACTAATAGAACGTTTAGTAAGAACAGTTTTGCTTTACGTGGTCAGTTAAATGCTATTTATTAAATTTTATCGGTATTTTTAGCAGCCACCACCAACAGTATAAATCTTTTACAATAGTTGGCTACCTATATAAACGTAGGTCTCCGAGGAGCTTATATTTATCAGAATATCCGCTTAGAAATAACCTCACCAATGCAGAAATTTATAAAGTCTTTGTGGACTGTTTTACTAGTTACAGTAAATTAATAGGAACGCGTTTCTACACACCCTAGCAAATAATTCCTGCATATGTATTGATATGGCGTTTAGTAAATACTGTTTCGCTTTTCGTGTACCGTTAATTGCTTGTTATTAATTTTTATCGGTATTTTTAGCAGCCGTTAACAACAATATGCTTGATTTACAATAGTTGGTTACCTATATATTACGCGTAGGTAAGCGTTGCATATGTACTAATAGAGCGTTTAGTAAAAACAGTTTTTCTTTTCGTGTACAGTTAAATGCTATTTATTAAATTTTATCGGTATCTTTAGCAGCCACCACCAACAGTATAAATCTTTTACAATAGTTGGCTACCTATATAATAAACGTAGGTCTCCGAGGAGCTTATATTTATCAGAATACGCGCTTAGAAATAACCTCACCAATGCAGAAATTTATAAAGTCTTTGTGGACTGTTTTACTAGTTACAGTAAATTAATAGGAACGCGTTTCCACACACCCTAGCAAATAATTCCTACATATGTATTGATACGGCGTTTAGTAAGTACAGTTTAGCTTTTCGTGTACCGTTAATTGCTTGTTATGAAATTTTATCGGTATTTTTAGCAGCCATTAGCAACAATATGGTTGATTTAGAATAGTTGGTTACCTATATATTACGCGTAGGTAAACGTTGCATATGCACTAATAGAGCGTTTAGTAAGAACAGTTTTTCTTTTCGTGGACAGTTAAATGCTATTTATTAAATTGTATCGGTATTTTTAGCAGCCACCACCAACAGTATAAATCTTTTACAATAGTTGTCTACCAATATAATAAACGTAGGGCTCCGAGGGGCTTATATTTATCAGAATATGAGCTTAGGAATAACCCCATCTATGCAGAAATTTATAAACTCTTTGTGGACTGTTTTACTAGTTACAGTAAATTAATAGGAACGCGTTTCCACACACCCTAGCAAATAATTCCTGCATATGTATTGATACGGCGTTTAGTGTGTACAGTTTCGCTTTTCGTGTACCGTTAATTGTTTGTTATGAAACTTTATCGGTATTTTTAGCAGCCATTACCAACAATATGGTTGAATTACAATAGTTGATTACCTATATAATACGCGTAGGTAAGCGTTGCATATGTACTAATAGAGCGTTTAGTAAGAACAGTTTTGCTTTACGTGGACAGTTAAATGCTATTTATTAAATTTTATCGGAATTTTTAGCAGCCACCACCAACAGTATAAATCTTTTACAATAGTTGGCTACCTATATAATAAACGTAGGTCTCCGAGGAGCTTATATTTATCAGAATATGCGCTTAGAAAAAACCTCACCAATGCAGAAATTTATAAAGTCTTTGTGGACTGTTTTACTAGTTACAGTAAATTAATAGAAACGCGTTTCCACACACCCTAGCAAATAATTCCTCCATATGTATTGATACGGCGTTTAGTAAGTACAGTTTCGCTTTTCTTGTACCGTTAATTGCTTGTTATTAAATTTTATCGGTATTTTTAGCAGCCATTACCAACAATATGGTTGATTTACAATAGTTGGTTACCTATATAATACGCGTAGGTAAGCGTTGCATATGTACTAATAGAACTTTTAGTAAGAACAGTTTTGCTTTTCGTGGACAGTTAAATGCTATTTATTACATTTTTTCGCTATTTATAGCAGCCACCACCAACAGTATAAATCTTTTACAATAGTTGGCTACCTATATAATAAACGTAGGTCTCCGAGGAGCTTATATTTATCAGAATACGCGCTTAGAAATAACTTCACAAATGAAGAAATTTATAAAGTCCTTGTGGACTGTTTTACTAGTTACAGTAAACTAATAGGAACGCGTTTCCACACACCCTAGCAAATAATTCCTGCATATGTATTGATACGGCGTTTAGTAAGTACAGTTTCGCTTTTCGTGTACCGTTAATTGCTTGGTATTAAATTTTATCGGTATTTTTAGCAGCCGTTAACAACAATATGCTTGATTTACAATAGTTGGTTACCTACATAGTACGCGTAGGTAAGCGTTGCATATGTACTAATAGAGCGTTTAGTAAAAACAGTTTTTCTTTTCGTGTACAGTTAAATGCTATTTATTAAATTGTATCGGTATCTTTAGCAGCCACCACCAACAGTATAAATCTTTTACAATAGTTGTCTACCTATATAATAAACGTAGGGCTCCGAGGGGCTTATATTTATCAGAATATGCGCTTAGGAATAACCCCATCTAGGCAGAAATTTATAAACTCTTTGTGGACTGTTTTACTAGTTACAGTAAATTAATAGGAACGCGTTTCCACACACCCTAGCAAATAATTCCTGCATATGTATTGATACGGCGTTTAGTAAGTACAGTTTAGCTTTTCGTGTACCGTTAATTGCTTGTTATGAAATTTTATCGGTATTTTTAGCAGCCATTAGCAACAATATGGTTGATTTAGAATAGTTGGTTACCTATATATTACGCGTAGGTAAACGTTGCATATGCACTAATAGAGCGTTTAGTAAGAACAGTTTTTCTTTTCGTGGACAGTTAAATGCTATTTATTAAATTGTATCGGTATTTTTAGCAGCCACCACCAACAGTATAAATCTTTTACAATAGTTGTCTACCAATATAATAAACGTAGGGCTCCGAGGGGCTTATATTTATCAGAATATGCGCTTAGGAATAACCCCATCTATGCAGAAATTTATAAACTCTTTGTGGACTGTTTTACTAGTTACAGTAAATTAATAGGAACGCGTTTCCACACACCCTAGCAAATAATTCCTGCATATGTATTGATACGGCGTTTAGTGTGTACAGTTTCGCTTTTCGTGTACCGTTAATTGTTTGTTATGAAACTTTATCGGTATTTTTAGCAGCCATTACCAACAATATGGTTGAATTACAATAGTTGATTACCTATATAATACGCGTAGGTAAGCGTTGCATATGTACTAATAGAGCGTTTAGTAAGAACAGTTTTGCTTTACGTGGACAGTTAAATGCTATTTATTAAATTTTATCGGAATCTTTAGCAGCCACCACCAACAGTATAAATCTTTTACAATAGTTGGCTACCTATATAATAAACGTAGGTCTCCGAGGAGCTTATATTTATCAGAATATGCGCTTAGAAAAAACCTCACCAATGCAGAAATTTATAAAGTCTTTGTGGACTGTTTTACTAGTTACAGTAAATTAATAGAAACGCGTTTCCACACACCCTAGCAAATAATTCCTCCATATGTATTGATACGGCGTTTAGTAAGTACAGTTTCGCTTTTCTTGTACCGTTAATTGCTTGTTATTAAATTTTATCGGTATTTTTAGCAGCCATTACCAACAATATGGTTGATTTACAATAGTTGGTTACCTATATAATACGCGTAGGTAAGCGTTGCATATGTACTAATAGAACTTTTAGTAAGAACAGTTTTGCTTTTCGTGGACAGTTAAATGCTATTTATTACATTTTTTCGCTATTTATAGCAGCCACCACCAACAGTATAAATCTTTTACAATAGTTGGCTACCTATATAATAAACGTAGGTCTCCGAGGAGCTTATATTTATCAAAATACGCGCTTAGAAATAACTTCACAAATGAAGAAATTTATAAAGTCCTTGTGGACTGTTTTACTAGTTACAGTAAACTAATAGGAACGCGTTTCCACACACCCTAGCAAATAATTCCTGCATATGTATTGATACGGCGTTTAGTAAGTACAGTTTCGCTTTTCGTGTACCGTTAATTGCTTGGTATTAAATTTTATCGGTATTTTTAGCAGCCGTTAACAACAATATGCTTGATTTACAATAGTTGGTTACCTACATAGTACGCGTAGGTAAGCGTTGCATATGTACTAATAGAGCGTTTAGTAAAAACAGTTTTTCTTTTCGTGTACAGTTAAATGCTATTTATTAAATTTTATCGGTATCTTTAGCAGCCACCACCAACAGTATAAATCTTTTACAATAGTTGTCTACCTATATAATAAACGTAGGGCTCCGAGGGGCTTATATTTATCAGAATATGCGCTTAGGAATAACCCCATCTAGGCAGAAATTTATAAACTCTTTGTGGACTGTTTTACTAGTTACAGTGAATTAATAGGAACGCGTTTCCATACACCCTAGCAAATAATTCATGCATATGTATTGATACGGCGTTTAGTAAGTACAGTTTCGCTTTTCGTGTACCGTTAATTGCTTGTTATTTAATTTTATCAGTATTTTTAGCAGCCATTACCAACAATATGGTTGATTTACAAAAGTTGGTTACCTATATAATACGCGTAGGTAAGCGATGCATATGTACTACTAGAACGTTTAGTAAGAACAGTTTTGCTTTTCATGGACAGTTAAATGCTACTTTTTAAATTTTATCAGTATATGTAGCAGCCACCACCAACAGTATAAATATTTTACAATAGTTGGCTACCTATATAATAAACGTAGGTCTCCGAGGAGCTTATATTTATCAGAATACGCGCTTAGAAATAACCACACCAATGCAGAAATTTACAAAGTCTTTGTGGACTGTTTTACTAGTTACAGTAAATTAATAGAAAGGCGTTTCCACACACCCTAGCAAATAATTCCTGCATATGTATTGATACGGCGTTTAGTAAGTACAGTTTCGCTTTTCTTGTACCGTTAATTGCTTGTTATTAAATTTTATCGGTATTTTTAGCAGCCATTACCAACAATATGGTTGATTTACAATAGTTGGTTACCTATATAATACGCGTAGGTAAGCGTTGCATATGTACTCATAGAACTTTTAGTAAGAACAGTTTTGCTTTTCGTGGACAGTTAAATGCTATTTATTACATTTCTACGCTATTTATAGCAGCCACCACCAACAGTATAAATCTTTTACAATAGTTGGCTACCTATATAATAAACGTAGGTATCCGATGAGCTTATATTTATCAGAATACGCGCTTAGAAATAACCTCACAAATGAAGAAATTTATAAAGTCCTTGTGGACTGTTTTACTAGTTACAGTAAACTAATAGGAACGCGTTTCCACACACCCTAGCAAATAATTCCTGCATATGTATTGATACGGCGTTTAGTAAGTACAGCTTCGCTTTTCGTGTACCGTTAATTGCTTGGTATTAAATTTTATCGGTATTTTTAGCAGCCGTTAACAACAATATGCTTGATTTACAATAGTTGGTTACCTACATAATACGCGTAGGTAAGCGTTGCATATGTACTAATAGAGCGTTTAGTAAAAACAGTTTTTCTTTTCGTGTACAGTTAAATGCTATTTATTAAATTTTATCGGTATTTTTAGCAGCCACCACCAACAGTATAAATCTTTTACAATAGTTGTCTACCTATATAATAAACGTAGGGCTCCGAGGGGCTTATATTTATCAGAATATGCGCTTAGGAATAACCCCATCTATGCAGAAATTTATAAACTCTTTGTGGACTGTTTTACTAGTTACAGTAAATTAATAGGAACGCGTTTCCACACATCCTAGCAAATAATTCCTGCATATGTATTGATACGGCGTTTAGTAAGTACAGTTTCGCTTTTCGTGTACCGTTAATTGCTTGTTATTAAATTTTATCAGTATTTTTAGCAGCCATTACCAACAATATGGTTGATTTACAAAAGTTGGTTACCTATATAATACGCGTAGGTAAGCGATGCATATGTACTACTAGAACGTTTAGTAAGAACAGTTTTGCTTTTCATGGACAGTTACATGCTACTTATTAAATTTTATCAGTATATTTAGCAGCCGCCACTAACAGTATAAATATTTTACAATAGTTGGCTACCTATATAATAAACGTAGGTCTCCGAGGAGCTTATATTTATCAGAATACGCGCTTAGAAAAAACCTCACCAATGCAGAAATTTATAAACTCTTTGTGGACTGTTTTACTAGTTACAGTAAATTAATAGGAACGCGTTTCCACACACCCTAGCAAATAATTCCTGCATATGTATTGATACGGCGTTTAGTAAGTACAGTTTCGCTTTTCTTGTACCGTTAATTGCTTGTTATTAAATTTTATCGGTATTTTTAGCAGCCATTACCAACAATATGGTTGATTTACAATAGTTGGTTACCTATATAATACGCGTAGGTAAGCGTTGCATATGTACTAATAGAACTTTTAGTAAGAACAGTTTTGCTTTTCGTGGACAGTTAAATGCTATTTATTACATTTTTTCGCTATTTATAGCAGCCACCACCAACAGTATAAATCTTTTACAATAGTTGGCTACCTATATAATAAACGTAGGTCTCCGAGGAGCTTATATTTATCAGAATACGCGCTTAGAAATAACCTCACAAATGAAGAAATTTATAAAGTCCTTGTGGACTGTTTTACTAGTTACAGTAAACTAATAGGAACGCGTTTCCACACACCCTAGCAAATAATTCCAGCATATGTATTGATACGGCGTTTAGTAACTACAGTTTCTCTTTTCGTGTACCGTTAATTGCTTGGTATTAAATTTTATCGGTATTTTTAGCAGCCATTACCAACAATATGGTTGATTTACAATAGTTGGTTACCTATATAATCCGCGTAAGTAGGCGTTGCATATGTACTAATAGAACATTTAGTAAGAACAGTTTTGCTTTTCGTGGACAGTTAAATGCTTTTTATTAAATTTTATCGAAACTTTTAGCAACCACCACCAACAGTATAAATCTTTTACAATAGTTGGCTACCTATATAATAAACGTAGGTCTCCGAGGAGCTTATATTTATCAGAATATGCTCTTAGAAATAACCTCAACAATGCAGAAAATTATAAAGTTTTTGTGGACTGTTTTACTAGTTACAGTAAATTAATAGGAACGCGTTTCCACACACCCTAGCAAATAATTCCTGCATATGTATTGATATGGCGTTTAGTAAGTACAGTTTCGCTTTTCGTGTACCGTTAATTAATTGTTATTAAACCTTATCGGTAATTTTAGCAGCCATTACCAACAATATGGTTGATTTACAATAGATGGTTACCTATATAATACGCGTAGTTAAGCGTTGCATATGTACTAATAGAGCGTTTAGTAAGAACAGTTTTGCTTTTCGTGGACAGTTAATTGCTATTTACTAAATTTTATCGGTATTTTTAGCAGCCACCACCTACAGTATAAATCTTTTACAATAGTTGGCTACCTATATAAACGTAGGTCTCCGAGGAGCTTATATTTATCAGAATATGCGCTTAGGAATAACCTCACCTATGCAGAAATTTATAAAGTCTTTGTGGACTGTTTTACTAGTTACAGTAAATTAATAGGAACGCGTTTCCATACACCCTAGCAAATAATTCCTGCATATGTATTGATACGGCGTTTAGTAAGTACAGTTTCGCTTTTCGTGTACCGTTAATTGCTTGTTATTAAATTTTATCAGTATTTTTAGCAGCCATTACCAACAATATGGTTGATTTACAAAAGTTGGTTACCTATATAATACGCGTAGGTAAGCGATGCATATGTACTACTAGAACGTTTAGTAAGAACAGTTTTTCTTTTCATGGACAGTTAAATGCTACTTATTAAATTTTATCAGTATATTTAGCAGCCACCACCAACAGTATAAATATTTTACAATAGTTGGCTACCTATATAATAAACGTAGGTCTCCGAGGAGCTTATATTTATCAGAATACGCGCTTAGAAAAAACCTCACCAATGCAGAAATTTATAAACTCTTTGTGGACTGTTTTACTAGTTACAGTAAATTAATAGGAACGCGTTTCCACACACCCTAGCAAATAATTCCTGCATATGTATTGATACGGCGTTTAGTAAGTACAGTTTCGCTTTTCTTGTACCGTTAATTGCTTGTTATTAAATTTTATCGGTATTTTTAGCAGCCATTACCAACAATATGGTTGATTTACAATAGTTGGTTACCTATATAATACGCGTAGGTAAGCGTTGCATATGTACTAATAGAACTTTTAGTAAGAACAGTTTTGCTTTTCGTGGACAGTTAAATGCTATTTATTACATTTTTTCGCTATTTATAGCAGCCACCACCAACAGTATAAATCTTTTACAATAGTTGGCTACCTATATAATAAACGTAGGTCTCCGAGGAGCTTATATTTATCAGAATATGCTATTAGAAATAACCTCACCAATGCAGAAATTTTTAAAGTCTTTGTGGACTGTATTACTAGTTACAGTAAATTAATAGGAACGCGTTTCCACACACCCTAGCAAATAATTTCTGCATATGTATTGATACGGCGTTTAGTAAGTACAGTTTCGCTTTTCGTGTACCGTTAATTGCTTGGTATTAAATTTTATCGGTATTTTTAGCAGCCACTACCAACAATATGGTTGATTTACAATAGTTGGTTACCTATATAATCCGCGTAGGTAGGCGTTGCATATGTACTAATAGAACATTTAGTAAGAACAGTTTTGCTTTTCGTGGACAGTTAAATGCTTTTTATTAAATTTTATCGATACTTTCAGCAACCACCACCAACAGTATAAATCTTTTACAATAGTTGGCTACCTATATAATAAACGTAGGTCTCCGAGGAGCTTATATTTATCAGAATATGCTCTTAGAAATAACCTCAACAATGCAGAAAATTATAAAGTTTTTGTGGACTGTTTTACTAGTTACAGTAAATTAATAGGAACGCGTTTCCACACACCCTAGCAAATAATTCCTGCATATGTATTGATATGGCGTTTAGTAAGTACAGTTTCGCTTTTCGTGTACCGTTAATTGATTGTTATTAAACCTTATCGGTATTTTTCGCAGCCATTACCAACAATATGGTTGATTTACAATAGATGGTTACCTATATAATACGCGTAGTTAAGCGTTGCATATGTACTAATAGAGCGTTTAGTAAGAACAGTTTTGCTTTTCGTGGACAGTTAATTGCTATTTACTAAATTTTATCGGTATTTTTAGCAGCCACCACCTACAGTATAAATCTTTTACAATAGTTGGCTACCTATATAAACGTAGGTCTCCGAGGAGCTTATATTTATCAGAATATGCGCTTAGGAATAACCTCACCTATGCAGAAATTTATAAAGTCTTTGTGGACTGTTTTACTAGTTACAGTAAATTAATAGGAACGCGTTTCCATACACCCTAGCAAATAATTTCTGCATATGTATTGATACGGCGTTTAGTAAGTACAGTTTCGCTTTTCGTGTACCGTTAATTGCTTGTTATTAAATTTTATCGGTATTTTTAGCAGCCATTAGCAACTATATGGTTGATTTAGAATAGTTGGTTACCTATATATTACGCGTTGGTAAGAGTTGCATATGCACTAATAGAGCGTTTAGTAAGAACAGTTTTTCTTTTCGTGGACAGTTAAATGCTATTTATTAAATTGTATCGGTATTTTTAGCAGCCACCACCAACAGTATAAATCTTTTACAATAGTTGACTACCTATATAATAAACGTAGGTCTCCGAGGGGCTTATATTTATCAGAATATGGCCTTAGAAATAACCTCATCTATGCAGAAATTTATAAAGTCTTTGTGGACTGTTTTACTAGTTACAGTAAATTAATAGGAACGTGTTTCCACACACCCTAGCAAATAATTCCTGCATATGTATTGTTATGACGTTTAGTAAGTACAGTTTCGCTTTTCGTGTACCGTTAATTGCTTGTTATTAAATGTTATCGGTATTTTTAGCAGCCATTAGCAACAATATGGTTGATTTACAATAGATGGTTACCTATATAATACGCGTAGGTAAGCGTTGCATATGTACTAATAGAACGTTTAGTAAGAACAGTTTTTCTTTTCGTGGACAGTTAAATGCTATTTATTAAATTTTATCGGTATTTTTAGCAGCCACCACCAACAGTATAAATCTTTTACAATAGTTGGCTACCTATATAATAAACGTAGATCTCCGAGGAGCTTATATTTATCAGAATACGCGCTTAGAAATTACCTCACCAATGCAGAAATTTTTAAAGTCTTTGTGGACTGTTTTACTAGTTACAGTAAATTAATAGGAACGCGTTTCCACACACCCTAGCAAATAATTCCTGCATATGTATTGATATGGCGTTTAGTAAGTACCTACAGTTTCGCCTTTAGTGTACCGTTACTTGCTTGTTATTAAATTTTATCGATATTTTTAGCAGCCATTAGCAACAATATGGTTGATTTACAATCGTTGGTTATCTATATAATACGCGTAGGTAAGCTTTGCATATGTACTAATAGAGCGTTTAGTAAGAACAGTTTTTCTTTTCGTAGACAGTTAAATGCTATTTATTAAATTTTATCGGTATTTGTAGCAGCCACCACCAACAGTATAAATCTTTTACAATAGTTGGCTACCTATATAATAAACGTAGGTGTGCGAGGAGCTAATATTTATTAGAATATGCTGTTAGGAATAACCTTATCTATGCAGAAATTTAAAAAGTCTTTGTGGACTGTTTTACTATTTACAGTAAATTAATAGGAACGCGTTTCCACACACCCTAGCAAATAATTTCTGCATATGTATTGATATGGCGTTTAGTAAGTACAGTTTCGCTTTTCGTGTACCGTTAATTGCTTGTTATTAAATTTTATCGGTATTTTTAGCAGCCATTAGCAACAATATGGTTGATTTAGAATAGTTGGTTACCTATATATTACGCGTTGGTAAGCGTTGCATATGCACTAATAGAGCGTTTAGTAAGAACAGTTTTTCTTTTCGTGGACAGTTAAATGCTATTTATTAAATTGTATCGGTATTTTTAGCAGCCACCACCAACAGTATAAATCTTTTACAATAGTTGACTACCTATATAATAAACGTAGGTCTCCGAGGGGCTTATATTTATCAGAATATGGCTTTAGGAATAACCTCATCTATGCAGAAATTTATAAAGTCTTTGTGGACTGTTTTACTAGTTACAGTAAATTAATAGGAACGTGTTTCCACACACCCTAGCAAATAATTCCTGCATATGTATTGATATGGCGTTTAGTAAGTACAGTTTCGCTTTTCGTGTACCGTTAATTGCTTGTTATTAAATTTTATCGGTATTTTTAACAGCCATTAGCAACAATATGGTTGATTTAGAATAGTTGGTTACCAATATAATACGCGTAGGTAAGCGTTGCATATGCACTAATAGAGCGTTTAGTAAGAACAGTTTTTCTTTTCGTGGACAGTTAAATGCTATTTATTAAATTTTATCGGTATTTTTAGCAGCCACCACCAACAGTATAAATCTTTTACAATAGTTGGCTACCTATATAATAAACGTAGGTCTCCGAGGAGCTTATATTTATCAGAATACGCGCTTAGAAATAACCTCACCAATGCAGAAATTTATAAAGTCTTTGTGGACTGTTTTACTAGTTACAGTAAATTAATAGGAACGCGTTTCCACACACCCTAGCAAATAATTCCTGCATATGTATTAATACGGCGTTTAGTAAGTACAGTTTCGCTTTTCGTGTACCGTTAATTGCTTGTTATGAAATTTTATCGGTATTTTTAGCAGCCATTAGCAACAATATGGTTGATTTAGAATAGTTGGTTACATATATATTACGCGTTGGTAAGCGTTGCATATGCACTAATAGAGCGTTTAGTAAGAACAGTTTTTCTTTTCGTGGACAGTTAAATGCTATTTATTAAATTTTATCGGTATTTTTAGCAGCCACCACCAACAGTATAAATCTTTTACAATAGTTGGCTACCTATATAATAAACGTAGGTCTCCGAGGAGCTTATATTTATCAGAATACGCGCTTAGAAATAACCTCACCAATGCAGAAATTTTTAAAGTCTTTGTGGACTGTATTACTAGTTACAGTAAATTAATAGGAACGCGTTTCCACACACCCTAGCAAATAATTTCTGCATATGTATTGATACGGCGTTTAGTAAGTACAGTTTCGCTTTTCGTGTACCGTTAATTGCTTGGTATTAAATTTTATCGGTATTTTTAGCAGCCACTACCAACAATATGGTTGATTTACAATAGTTGGTTACCTATATAATCCGCGTAGGTAGGCGTTGCATATGTACTAATAGAACATTTAGTAAGTACAGTTTCGCTTTTCGTGTACCGTTAATTGCTTGTTATGAAATTTTATCGGTATTTTTAACAGCCATTAGCAACAATATGGTTGATTTAGAATAGTTGGTTACCAATATAATACGCGTAGGTAAGCGTTGCATATGCACTAATAGAGCGTTTAGTAAGAACAGTTTTTCTTTTCGTGGACAGTTAAATGCTATTTATTAAATTTTATCGGTATTTTTAGCAGCCACCACCAACAGTATAAATCTTTTACAATAGTTGGCTACCTATATAATAAACGTAGGTCTCCGAGGAGCTTATATTTATCAGAATACGCGCTTAGAAATAACCTCACCAATGCAGAAATTTTTAAAGTCTTTGTGGACTGTATTACTAGTTACAGTAAATTAATAGGAACGCGTTTCCACACACCCTAGCAAATAATTTCTGCATATGTATTGATACGGCGTTTAGTAAGTACAGTTTCGCTTTTCGTGTACCGTTAATTGCTTGGTATTAAATTTTATCGGTATTTTTAGCAGCCACTACCAACAATATGGTTGATTTACAATAGTTGGTTAGCTATATAATCCGCGTAGGTAGGCGTTGCATATGTACTAATAGAACATTTAGTAAGAACAGTTTTGCTTTTCGTGGACAGTTAAATGCTTTTTATTAAATTTTATCGATACTTTTAGCAACCACCACCAACAGTATAAATCTTTTACAATAGTTGGCTACCTATATAATAAACGTAGGTCTCCGAGGAGCTTATATTTATCAGAATATGCTCTTAGAAATAACCTCAACAATGCAGAAAATTATAAAGTTTTTGTGGACTGTTTTACTAGTTACAGTAAATTAATAGGAACGCGTTTCCACACACCCTAGCAAATAATTCCTGCATATGTATTGATATGGCGTTTAGTAAGTACAGTTTCGCTTTTCGTGTACCGTTAATTGATTGTTATTAAACCTTATCGGTATTTTTCGCAGCCATTACCAACAATATGGTTGATTTACAATAGATGGTTACCTATATAATACGCGTAGTTAAGCGTTGCATATGTACTAATAGAGCGTTTAGTAAGAACAGTTTTGCTTTTCGTGGACAGTTAATTGCTATTTACTAAATTTTATCGGTATTTTTAGCAGCCACCACCTACAGTATAAATCTTTTACAATAGTTGGCTACCTATATAAACGTAGGTCTCCGAGGAGCTTATATTTATCAGAATATGCGCTTAGGAATAACCTCACCTATGCAGAAATTTATAAAGTCTTTGTGGACTGTTTTACTAGTTACAGTAAATTAATAGGAACGCGTTTCCATACACCCTAGCAAATAATTTCTGCATATGTATTGATACGGCGTTTAGTAAGTACAGTTTCGCTTTTCGTGTACCGTTAATTGCTTGTTATTAAATTTTATCGGTATTTTTAGCAGCCATTATCAACTATATGGTTGATTTAGAATAGTTGGTTACCTATATATTACGCGTTGGTAAGAGTTGCATATGCACTAATAGAGCGTTTAGTAAGAACAGTTTTTCTTTTCGTGGACAGTTAAATGCTATTTATTAAATTGTATCGGTATTTTTAGCAGCCACCACCAACAGTATAAATCTTTTACAATAGTTGACTACCTATATAATAAACGTAGGTCTCCGAGGGGCTTATATTTATCAGAATATGGCCTTAGAAATAACCTCATCTATGCAGAAATTTATAAAGTCTTTGTGGACTGTTTTACTAGTTACAGTAAATTAATAGGAACGTGTTTCCACACACCCTAGCAAATAATTCCTGCATATGTATTGTTATGACGTTTAGTAAGTACAGTTTCGCTTTTCGTGTACCGTTAATTGCTTGTTATTAAATGTTATCGGTATTTTTAGCAGCCATTAGCAACAATATGGTTGATTTACAATAGATGGTTACCTATATAATACGCGTAGGTAAGCGTTGCATATGTACTAATAGAACGTTTAGTAAGAACAGTTTTTCTTTTCGTGGACAGTTAAATGCTATTTATTAAATTTTATCGGAATTTTTAGCAGCCACCACCAACAGTATAAATCTTTTACAATAGTTGGCTACCTATATAATAAACGTAGATCTCCGAGGAGCTTATATTTATCAGAATACGCGCTTAGAAATTACCTCACCAATGCAGAAATTTTTAAAGTCTTTGTGGACTGTTTTACTAGTTACAGTAAATTAATAGGAACGCGTTTCCACACACCCTAGCAAATAATTCCTGCATATGTATTGATATGGCGTTTAGTAAGTACCTACAGTTTCGCCTTTAGTGTACCGTTACTTGCTTGTTATTAAATTTTATCGATATTTTTAGCAGCCATTAGCAACAATATGGTTGATTTACAATCGTTGGTTATCTATATAATACGCGTAGGTAAGCTTTGCATATGTACTAATAGAGCGTTTAGTAAGAACAGTTTTTCTTTTCGTAGACAGTTAAATGCTATTTATTAAATTTTATCGGTATTTGTAGCAGCCACCACCAACAGTATAAATCTTTTACAATAGTTGGCTACCTATATAATAAACGTAGGTGTGCGAGGAGCTAATATTTATTAGAATATGCTGTTAGGAATAACCTTATCTATGCAAAAATTTAAAAAGTCTTTGTGGACTGTTTTACTATTTACAGTAAATTAATAGGAACGCGTTTCCACACACCCTAGCAAATAATTTCTGCATATGTATTGATATGGCGTTTAGTAAGTACAGTTTCGCTTTTCGTGTACCGTTAATTGCTTGTTATTAAATTTTATCGGTATTTTTAGCAGCCATTAGCAACAATATGGTTGATTTAGAATAGTTGGTTACCTATATATTACGCGTTGGTAAGCGTTGCATATGCACTAATAGAGCGTTTAGTAAGAACAGTTTTTCTTTTCGTGGACAGTTAAATGCTATTTATTAAATTGTATCGGTATTTTTAGCAGCCACCACCAACAGTATAAATCTTTTACAATAGTTGACTACCTATATAATAAACGTAGGTCTCCGAGGGGCTTATATTTATCAGAATATGGCCTTAGGAATAACCTCATCTATGCAGAAATTTATAAAGTCTTTGTGGACTGTTTTACTATTTACAGTAAATTAATAGGAACGCGTTTCCACACACCCTAGCAAATAATTCCTGCATATGTATTGATATGGCGTTTAGTAAGTACAGTTTCGCTTTTCGTGTACCGTTAATTGCTTGTTATTAAATTTTATCGGTATTTTTAACAGCCATTAGCAACAATATGGTTGATTTAGAATAGTTGGTTACCAATATAATACGCGTAGGTAAGCGTTGCATATGCACTAATAGAGCGTTTAGTAAGAACAGTTTTTCTTTTCGTGGACAGTTAAATGCTATTTATTAAATTTTATCGGTATTTTTAGCAGCCACCACCAACAGTATAAATCTTTTACAATAGTTGGCTACCTATATAATAAACGTAGGTCTCCGAGGAGCTTATATTTATCAGAATACGCGCTTAGAAATAACCTCACCAATGCAGAAATTTATAAAGTCTTTGTGGACTGTTTTACTAGTTACAGTAAATTAATAGGAACGCGTTTCCACACACCCTAGCAAATAATTCCTGCATATGTATTAATACGGCGTTTAGTAAGTACAGTTTCGCTTTTCGTGTACCGTTAATTGCTTGTTATGAAATTTTATCGGTATTTTTAGCAGCCATTAGCAACAATATGGTTGATTTAGAATAGTTGGTTACATATATATTACGCGTAGGTAAGCGTTGCATATGCACTAATAGAGCGTTTAGTAAGAACAGTTTTTCTTTTCGTGGACAGTTAAATGCTATTTATTAAATTGTATCGGTATTTTTAGCATGCAGAAATTTAAAAAGTCTTTGTGGACTGTTTTACTATTTACAGTAAATTAATAGGAACGCGTTTCCACACACCCTAGCAAATAATTCCTGCATATGTATTGATATGGCGTTTAGTAAGTACAGTTTCGCTTTTCGTGTACCGTTAACTGATTGTTATTAAATCTTATCGGTATTTTTAGCAGCCATTACCAACAATATGGTTGATTTACAATAGATGGTTACCTATATAATACGCGTAGGTAAGCGTTGCATATGTACTAATAGAGCGTTTAGTAAGAACAGTTTTGCTTTTCGTGGACAGTTAAATGCTTGTAAGGGAAGATAGACGGTCGGCCTTACCTTTTGGCGAAAGTTATACTAGTTATTTTGCCGGCTGGTAACTATCGGCCTAATTGGGCTAGCTCGCCGCGAGGGTCGCAGGGTTCCAGCTATGCTGAAAGAGAATACAAAAAAAAAGGAGTGGGCGCCAGGTCCTAGACTCAGATCCAATTCCTTGTGCCGGACCTTACACAAGGTCGAGGATAAAAACCGGCAAGTCAAAAATAAACAAACCAACAACCAATGAATAGATCACAGCTTTATTAATAGATTCAGTACTATAGCGCATCACACAAAATAACACAAGAGCAAATCAAACACGAACAGGCAAATCATCAAACAAAATCAAACATTATACGAACAAATCGAAAGCGCAGCAATAAACAAATAACAATATACAAACCAGTACATCAACAATAAACATGTTAAAATCGGCAAAGGCACTGCATCAATACATTTCATATAAATCAATCAAAGGCTAAAAGTAGGACATCCTGGGCTATAATCTATCACGAATAAAGAAAATAAGTTGCTACCCAATTGGCAACACGAGTACAATGATTCGCACGCATACTGTGAGGCAGAGTGCTGCGAAAACTAGAGCTATGCAAGCAAAAATGCTAACTACAACCCCAAATGTTAGCTTACAATTTAAATGTGACATCAAGATTTTAAAGGCTCGAAGCCCGCTGTTACGGTTGTATGATCATACAGGGCGTGGCGGTTTCTGTTTTAAACTCAAGTTCTTATATATGACTAAACAAAGCAACGGCTTGAATTATGCTCCTAACAAAAGCTAATATAACAAATTACCAAAATTGATTTTACGAATATCCAAAGTTTGAGCATTAAACTACCGTGAGCGGTTCGCTAGTTACAACCTACACCCTAATGACATTCAAGAAACTAACCTCTGCAATTAAGTTGTCAAATGCAGTGGCCAAAGTTGTGTAAAAATACGGCTAGCCTGTAATCTAGGTAAGCTAAACTGTCTTAAAATAGTTCAACAGCATATCTGAATGTTTTGTTATGTTACAGGGCCCAGTTCAAAACGGGCTTCATCACATTTACTGCAATCCAACGGTAAGCTAAATATGCCCTAATGCAAGTTACACACAAATAATCCTACAATGCAAGTACTACTATATGAAATGCCTACAATTAGCTAAGCGGTTGTTACGCTAGTACACATATACACACCTTGTCATGTTACAAACGATTCACACATGCTGCTTTCCAGGGCCGAACACAGGCCAACAGCTTCTCCGAAGCACCTGGTGCGCCAAGGTCATACGGAGCAGGGGCCGACTTCCGACAGCATAGCGAGCGTCGCAGGGAGGGTGGCGAGTAGGCGATGCCAGTACCAAATGCCTCAATACACATAGTACCCAAACGAGGTAAGCGAACCAATTCCAATTAACAAAGCATTTTCCTGGGTGGATCCAGAAATCAATGGCAAATACGATCCATTTCCAGATTTTTAAAGCAGATTTTTAAACCAGATTTTTAAACCAGATTTTTAAAGGCTAAAAATACAAATTTTCCCAAATAGATTACGGCATTCAAAAGAGGGAAACGTAGGCAAACACCATGTACGAACCTTAAGATGTTGTGCAGCCAACTCGTTAAGCCAAGCGTGCGAAGTGTGAACGTCCCAAGAAATCCGTCTGTGACGAAACGAATGCCGGAGACACCAATACCAATCTCCGGAACATTCCAGCAGGGGATGCGGAGCCTCTAAATCCTTCCAACTATGAAGATGGCTTCCAAAAGCCGCGATCTAGCCCCCCATAGGAAGCAGTTCCAACTTTCACAACGCAAGACTTGCCAGGAAAATGCCGAAAAATGCTCCAAACCAGCCCAATTCAGCTTATCAAAGTTCCCAAAAATTGGAAAGTTGGCCAACGTAAAAACTAAAGAATGCAGAGTGCTCTGAACTGATAACAGCAGTGTAGCATTAAGTTTGAAATTAAAGGTAGATGTTAACAAAGTTGCCTATCCCAAGTAAAGTATTGTATCATTTAGGAAAATTAAGCAAATAACCGAATCTGACTAATTTATTTCAATCAATAAATAGGAAAATGTCAAAATGAGCGTAACATGCTATTTACTAAATTTTATCGGTATTTTTAGCAGCCACCACCTACAGTATAAATCTTTTACAATAGTTGGCTAGCTATATAAACGTAGGTCTCCGAGGAGCTTATATTTATCAGAATATGCGCTTAGGAATAACCTCACCTATGCAGAAATTTATAAAGTCTTTGTGGACTGTTTTACTAGTTACAGTAAATTAATAGGAACGCGTTTCCATACACCCTAGCAAATAATTTCTGCATATGTATTGATATGGCGTTTAGTAAGTACAGTTTCGCTTTTCGTGTACCGTTAATTGCTTGTTATTAAATTTTATCGGTATTTTTAACAGCCATTAGCAACAATATGGTTGATTTAGAATAGTTGGTTACCAATATAATACGCGTAGGTAAGCGTTGCATATGCACTAATAGAGCGTTTAGTAAGAACAGTTTTTCTTTTCGTGGACAGTTAAATGCTATTTATTAAATTTTATCGGTATTTTTAGCAGCCACCACCAACAGTATAAATCGTTTACAATAGTTGGCTACCTATATAATAAACGTAGGTCTCCGAGGAGCTTATATTTATCAGAATACGCGCTTAGAAATTACCTCACCAATGCAGAAATTTTTAAAGTCTTTGTGGACTGTTTTACTAGTTACAGTAAATTAATAGGAACGCGTTTCCACACACCCTAGCAAATAATTTCTGCTTTTTATTGATATGGCGTTTAGTAAGTACAGTTTCGACTTTAGTGTACCGTTACTTGCATGTTATTAAATTTTATCGATATTTTTAGCAGCCATTAGCAACAATATGGTTGATTTACAATAGTTGGTTATCTATATAATACGCGTAGGTAAGCTTTGCATATGTACTAATAGAGCGTTTAGTAAGAACAGTTTTTCTTTTCGTGGACAGTTAAATGCTATTTATTAAATTTTATCGGTATTTTTAGCAGCCACCACCAACAGTATAAATCTTTTACAATTGTTGGCTACCTATATAATAAACGTAGGTGTGCGAGGAGCTAATATTTATCAGAATATGCTGTTAGGAATAACCTCATCTATGCAGAAATTTAAAAAGTCTTTGTGGACTGTTTTACTAGTTACAGTAAATTAATAGGAACGCTTTCCACACATCCTAGCAAATAATTCCTGCATATGTATTGATATGGCGTTTAGTAAGTACAGTTTCGCCTTTAGTGTACCGTTACTTGCTTTGTTATTAAATTTTATCAATATTTTTAGCAGCCATTAGCAACAATATGGTTGATTTACAATAGTTGGTTATCTATATAATACGCGTAGGTAAGCTTTGCATATGTACCTACTATTATTAACAAATGCTTCCTCCTCTTCCTTGGGAAATACTGGTTGCCTCCCAGGGTTACGGGAAAACAAATTCCTTCTTTTCCGTGAGAGTGTTGATGGGTCAATTCCGAATCTCCGGGATGCTTCCCGAATTCCGGAACCATTTTCAATAGCCCGTAATGCAGCTTCCAAAGTTTCGTCGGAAAAATTTCGGTACGATCTACTCCCTAACTGCTTTTTGTGTTTTCGGGGCATGTTGCAAGTTACCCACTTCTGGACATGCAATTAAAAAAAAATATATATTTACAAAAATCTTTTAACTTAAATCAAAACTGGGTATTTAAGGTTTTAGACCAAGCATCTAAGCACATTATATCCAAATTTGATACAAATCCCACTGTAAATAAGCTCTGAACAGGGGAAGTTATACAGAAACAATTTAGAGCACTTACCGTAGACGACGAAAAATCCCGCCAAATTTATCGTAGTAAATTTTGTGCAGCGCTATACTTGCATACAAGTCGACCTACCGATCCGTACTAAACGTAAACACGCAAGCGGTTGACGCGCGGCCTAACCTAGGGGAGGGGGAAAGCAAACATTCCACCCGGTTCATATTGTTGCAAGTTATACCACTGTTGCAAGTATGCCCACTTTACGGTACTAATAGAGTGTTTAGTAAGAACAGTTTTTCTTTTCGTAAACAGTTAAATGTTAGTTATTAAATTTTATCGGTATTTTTAGCAGCCACCACCAACAGTATAAATCTTTTACAAAAGTTGGCTACCTATATAATAAACGTAGGTCTCCGAGGAGCTTATATTTAGCAGAATATGCGCTCAGGAATAACCTCACCAATGCAGAAATTTATAAAGTCTTTGTGTACTGTTTTACTAGTTACAGTAAATTATTAGGAACGCGTTTCCACACACCCTAGCAAATAATTCCTGCATATGTATTGATATGGAGCTTAGTAAGTACAGTTTCGCTTTTCGTGTACCGTTAATTGCTTGTTATTAAATTTTATCGGAATTTTTAGCAGCCATTACCAGCAATATGGTTGATTTACAATTGTTGGTTACGTATATAATACGCGGAGGTAAGCGTTGCATAAATATTAAAATAGCGTTTAGTAAGAACAGTTTTGCTTTTCGTGGATAGGTAATTGCTTTTTATGAAATTTGATCGGCATTTAAAACAGCCATTACCAACGATATGGTTGATTTACAATAGCTGGTTACCTATATAATACGCGGAGGTCTCCGAGAAGCTTTAACTTACTGGAATAAACGCTTAGACATGGCCACGTAAGTACAGGAATTTATAAAGGCCTTATCAAGTGCTTTACGAGTTACAGTAAATTAATAGAAACACATTTCCACACTCCCTAGCTAATAAATCCCGCCTATTTATTAATATAGCGTTTAGTAAGAACACTTTCGATTTTCGTGGACCATTAGTTGCATGTTATTAAACTTTATCAGTATTTTTAACAGCTATTACCAACAATATGGTTGATTTACAATAGTTGGTAACCTATATAATACGCGGAGGTCTCCGAGAAGCTTATATTCATTAGAATAAACGCTTACACATGGCCACATACGTACAGGAATTTATAAAGGCCTTATCAAGTGTTTTACGTGTTACAGTAAATTAATAGAAACACATTTCCACACTGCCTAGCTAATAAATCCCGCCTATTTATTAATATAGCGTTTAGTAAGAACACTTTCGATTTTCGTGGACCATTAGTTGCATGTTATTAAACTTTATCAGTATTTTTAACAGCTATTACCAACAATATGGTTGATTTACAATAGTTGGTAACCTATATAATACGCGGAGGTCTCCGAGAAGCTTATATTCATTAGAATAAACGCTTACACATGGCCACATAGGTACAGGAATTTATAAAGGCCTTATCAAGTGTTTTACGAGTTACAGTAAATTAATAGAAACACATTTCCACACTCCCTAGCTAATAAATCCCGCCTATTTATTAATATAGCGTTTAGTAAGAACACTTTCGATTTTCGTGGACCATTAGTTGCATGTTATTAAACTTTATCAGTATTTTTAACAGCTATTACCAACAATATGGTTGATTTACAATAGTTGGTAACCTATATAATACGCGGAGGTCTCCGAGAAGCTTATATTCATTAGAATAAACGCTTACACATGGCCACATAGGTACAGGAATTTATAAAGGCCTTATCAAGTGTTTTACGTGTTACAGTAAATTAATAGGAACACATTTCCACACTCCCCAGCTAATAATTCCCGCAAATTTATTAATATAGCGTTTAGTAAGAACACTTTCGATTTTCGTGTACCGTAAATTGCTTGTTATTAAATGTTATCAGTATTTTTAGCAGCTATTACCAACAATATGGTTGACTTCCAATAGTTGTTTACCTATATAATACGCGGAGGTCTCCGAGAAGCTTATATTTATTAGAATAAACGATTAGACAATGCCATATGGATACAGGAATTTATAAAGTCCCTATCAAGTGTTTTACGAGTTACAGTAAATTAATAGGAACAAATTTCCACACCCCTAGCTAATAATTCCCCCATATTTTTTAATATAGCGTTTAGTAAGAACACTTTTCGTGTACCGTTAATTGTTTGTTATTAAATTTTATCCGTATTTTTAGCAGCTATTACCAACAATATGGTTGATATCCAATAGTTGTTTACCTATATAATACGCGTAGGTAAGCGTTGCATATGTATTAATATAGCGTTTAGTAAGAACAGTTTCGCTATTCGTGTACCGTTAATTGCTTGTTATTAAATTTTATCGTTATCCTTAGCAGCCATTACCAACAATATGGTTGGTTTACACTAGTTGGTTACCTATATAATACGCGTAAATAAGCGTTGCATATGTATTAATATAGCGTTTAGTAAGAACAGTTTTGCTTTTCGTGGACAGTAAAATGCTTTTTATTAAAATTTTATCGTTATCTTTAGCAGCCATTACCAACAATATGGTTGATTTACAAAAGTTGGTTACTTATATAATACGCGTAGATAAGCGTTGCATATGTATTAATATAGCATGTAGTAAGAACAGTTTTGCTTTTCGTGGACACTTAAATGCTTTTTGTTAAATTGTATCGGTATTTATAACAGCCACCACCAACAGTATAAACCTTTTACAATAGTTGGCTACCAATATAATAAGCGTAGGTCCGCGAGTAGCTTATATTTATCAGAATATGCGCTTAGAAATAGCCTCATCAATGCAGAAATTTATAAAGCTCTTATGGACTGTTTTACGACATACAGTAAATTAATAGGAACGCGTTTCCACACTCCCTAGCAAATAATTCCTCCATATGTATTAATATGGCGTTTAGTAAGAACAATTTCGCTCCCCGTGTACCGATAATTGCTTGTTATTAAATTTTATCGGCATTTTCAACAACCATTACCAACAATATAGTTGATTTACAATAGTTGGTTACCTATATAATACGCATAGGTAAACATGGTTAATTTATTAATATAGCGTTTAATGAGAACAGTTTTGCTTTTCGTGGACAGTTAATTGCTTTTTATTAAATTTTATGGATATTTAAAGCAGCCATTACCCACCAAATAATTCCTGCATATGTATTAATATGGCGTTTAGTAAGAACAGTTTCGCTTTTCGTGTACCGTTAATTGCTTGATATTAAACTTTATGGCTATTTTTAGCAGCCATTACCAACAATATGGTTGATTTACAATTGTTGGTTACCTATATAATACGCGGAGGTAAGCGTTGTATATGAATTAATATTGCGTTTAGTAAGAACAGTTTTGCTTTTCGTTGACAGTTAATTTGTTTTATTAAATTTTATCGGTATTTATAGCAGCCACCACCAACAGTATAAATCTTTTACATTAGTTGGCTACCTATATAATAAGCGTAGTTCTCCGAGGAGCTTATATGTATCAGAATATGCTCTTAGAAATAACCTAATCAATGCAGAAATTTATAAAGTCTTTAATGACTGTTTTACGAGTTACAGTAAATTAATAGAAACACGTTTCTACACCTAGCAAATAATTCCTGCATATGTATTAATATGGCGTTTAGTAAGAACAGTTTCGCTTTGCGTGTACCGTTAATTGCTTGTTATTAAATATTATCATTATTTTTAGCGGCCATTACCAACAATATGGTTGATATACAATAGCTTAGAAATGGCCACATCGATGCAGAAACTTATAAAGTCCTTATGGAGTGTTTTACGAGTTATAGTAAATTAATAGGAACCCATTTCCACACTCCCTAGCTATAAATTCCTGCATATTTATTAATATAGTGTTTAGTAAGAACACTTTCGATTTTCGTTGGCCATTAATTGCTTTTTATTAAATTTTATCGGTATTTATAGCATACACCACCAACAGTATAAATCTTTTGTAATAGTTGGCTACCGCTACCTATACAGGGTGTCTCAAAAAGAATGGGACACCGATTAGTCAGAGATTCCTTAGGTTATAATAAATCGATTAAACCTAATATACCTTAGTACAAAGTCCCTCCAATAAGAAGGTACAGGGACTTGAAGTTCAATTTTTTATTTTTTATTTTTTTGTTAATTTCCGCAAATGTAGAGATATGAATTTAGATTTTGGTATACATGCTTACTATTATGTAATGCACTAATACAAAAATTTTCATCAACTAGACTTAACTCTAAGAGGCACTTTACCTATCTTTTAAAACTTTTTTTAGCTTTAACTTCGTTATCTGTAACATTTTTTGAAATTTTAGGTTATTATTTGAAATAGAATTAAAATACACAAAAATAATGTACTCTTAGTTCATAAGCGTAAAAGCAACCGTTTGCCTTAAAATGCTCATCAAAGGTTTTTAGTTGTCATTAAGACGTGCAATTATCAAGTAGCCATGATCACAAAAACAATGGTCATCTTTTAAAAAACAATTAGAAATCAATTAATGACATTAGTGACAAGAATTTGTTCTTTTATGTTTAAGAAAATGCCGTTACATAACGAATTCTCCAATGCTGCGAGGTTCATTATGTTGCAGCATTTTCGTAAGCACAAAAGACAAAAAAATTATAACACCAACCTCATTAATTGCTTTCTTGATGTTGTTTACTAGATTACAATCATTATCCATTGTTTTTGTGATCATGGCTACTTGATAATTGCACGTCTTAATGACAACCAAAAACTTTTGATGGGCATTTTAAGGCAAACGGTTGCTTTTAGGCTTAAGAACTAAGAATACATTATTTTTGTCCTTTTTAATTCTCTTTCAGATAATAACCTAAAATTTCAAAAAAAGTTACAGATAACGAAGTTAGAGCAAAAAAAATTTTAAAAGGTAGGTAAAGTTCCTCTTACAGTCAAGTCTAGTTGATGAAAATTTTTGTATTAGTGCATTACATAATAGTAAGTATGTATACCAAAATTTAAATTGATATCTCTACATTTGCGAAAATTAACAAAAAATAAAAAATAAAAAATTGAACTTCAAGGCCCTGTAACTTTTTACTGGAGGGAGTTTGTACTAAGGTATATTAGGTTTAATCGATTTATTATAACCTAAGGAATCTCTGACTAATCGGTGTCCCATTTTTTTGAGACACCCTGTATAATAAGCGTAGGTCTCCCAGGAGCTTATATGTATCAGAATATGCGCTTAGAAATAACCTCACAATGCATAAATTTATAAAGTCCTTATGAACTGTTTTACGAGTTACAGTAAATTAATAGATACACATTTCCACAGTCCCTAGGAACTTATTCCTGCATATGTATTGATAGAGCGTATTAGTATTAGTTAGAATAGTTTTGCTTTTCGTGGACCGTTAATTGCTTTTTATTAAATTTTATCGGTATTTATAGCAGCCATTACCAACAATATGGTTGATTTACAATAGTTGGTTACCTATATAATACGCGGAGGTAAACGTTGCTGATGTAATAATATAGCATTTAGTAAGAACACTTTTGCCTTTCGTGGACAGTTAATTGCTTTTTATTAAATTTTATCGGTATTTATAGCAGCCATTACCAACAATATAGTTGATTTGCAATAGTTGGTTACTTATATAATACGCGGAGGTCTCCGAGAAGCTTATATTTATTAGAATAAAGGCTTAGAAATGACCACATCGATACAGGAACTTATAAAGTCCTTATGGAGTGTTTTACGAGTTACAGTAAATTAATAGCAACGCATTTCCACACTCCCTAGCTAATAATTCCCGCATATTTATTAATATAGCGTTTAGTAAGAAGCCTTCCGATTTTCGGGTACCGTTAATTGCTTTTTATTAAATTTTATTGATATTTTTAGCATCCATTGCCAACAATATGGTTGATTTACAATAGTTGGTTACGTATACACTGTGTCTCAATTTCGATGTTCACCATTGGTATCTCGGTTATTAGAAGACATAGAGCACCGGTTAAATGGGGAAAGTTTTGCAGAATTCAATACTCACGACAAATATTTCAAATTTGACCTAACTTGTTTAATTTTTTTAATATTTAAAAAAAACCATAATTTGCCGATTTCGTTATTCCTCAATAATTCTTTAACGCTTAATCTGACCTCTTTTAAAGTTTTACATTGTTGAGACACTTTTTTAAGACAAATTATTTGATATAAACAGTAACCCCCGATTGTTATTTGTTTTGAAGTTATTATCGCTATCTTTTGTTTTTCATATGGTGGCCATATTGGATTTTGGGTTAGTTATATAGTCCTTAAAAAGTGCTTTTCAACAATGTAGAACATGCCTGAAAAATATTTAGTTATAAGGAAAATATTAATAAAAACGTAAATTAATCTTTAATATGAAATTAGTAGGCTGAAAAATTAAACAGCAATGTCAAATGAAAGTGAAAAGATATTCTAAGTTATACTGTAAACTAACGAAACGATACTGACGTTTAATTTCATTTTTAACAAAAAAACTTGCTGTGCAATAAAATTAGTAAGCCATGGAATTAAACATCAGTGCGAAACAATGAAACAAAACGATAACCTGTCAAAGTACAATTAGTGCTGCAGAGATAAGTTAATTAAAACTACTTGTAGTTAGTGATAAGTAATTACTGCCAAGTATTAAGATTTATACGTATTGATAATGGCACATACATATTCAAACGAAGAAAAAGTTGATATGTTGGAAGTGTATTTCAAAGCAAACAGAAATACTGAAAATTCGTGAACGAGTTATGCAGAGCGTTTTCCAGAAAGACAACAACTACACAGGACAATGTTTAGAAGACTAGTTAGCAATTTACAGAACCTTGGAAGCTTCGAACAAAAACGAGCTAACTATGAAATTAATGATGCTGATGCACGTCGAAATAATATTTTTCAGAACGTTAGGAACAATCCCAGCACATCAGTTCGTCGTGTGGCACGAGAAACAGGAATTTCAAAATCTACCGTTCGCAGAACCTTGAAGGAAAACAAGTATCACCCTTACAAACCAACGTTTAAGTGATAATGACTATCACCGAAGATTACAGTTTAGCAGGTGGTACCTTCAAAAATGTGAATATGACGCTAATTTTCCTAGGAAAATACTATGGACAGATGAAACACAATTTACCAATTGTGGAGTGTTCAATAGGCGTAACTACCATCATTGGTCTACTGAAAATCCACATTTGGTAAATCAAAGAAGATATCAAGTTCGATTTGGTTGTAATGTCTGGTGCGGTTTAATTGGTATGAAATTTTGTTTACCTTTTTGTGTTTTATGCTCTTTTTTTCCTTTTAGATAATCAGTTAATAGGTCCTTTCATCTTTGATTACAATTTAACTGGTAACAGATATTAGGAGCTACTAACAAACGAGATAATTCCTGCTTTAGGTAAATTATTAATCCCGAGAAGATGCAAAACATCTGGTTCCAGCAAGATAGTTGCCCGTCCCATAACACTCCTAACGTGCAAAATTTTTTGGGAGAAAACTTCAATGAGAGAGTGATTTCAAATAATGGACCCGTGCAAAGGCCTGCGAGATCACGCGACCTTACCCCCCTTGACTTTTATTTATGGGGTACCACTAAAAACGAACTATTTGATTTTGAATCGCCAGAAACTCGGGAAATTTTAGAAAAAAGAATACTAGATGTGCTACGATCAGTAAACGGAAACACGCTACGTAGAGTTTTTAACTCTACTAAAATAAGGTGTCAAAAGTGTTAGGTACAGGCTAGTCGTCATATTGAACAATTTCTTTAAGCTTTAAGAACTGTTTCTTTACTTTTTATTTATTATGACTTTTGTATCGTTTGGTTAGTTTACAGTATAACTTAGAATATCTTTTCACTTTCATTTGACATTGCTGTTTAATTTTTCAGTCTACTAATTTCAAATTAAAGATTAATTTACGTTTTTATTAATATTTTCCTTATAACCAAATATTTTTCAGGCATGTTATACATCGTTGAAAAGTACTTTTTAAGGACTATCTAACTAACCAAAATGGCGGCCATATGAAAAAAAAATAGCGCTAATAACTTAAAAACAAATAACAATCGGGGGTTACTGTTTATATCAAATAATTTGTCTTAAAAAAGTGTCTCAACAATGTAAAACTTTAAAAGAGGTCAGATTAAGCGTTAAAGAGTTATTGAGGAATAACGAAATCGGCAAATTATGGTTTTTTTAAAATATTTAAAAAATTAAACAAGTTAGAACAAATTTGAAATAATATTTGTCGTGAGTATTGAATTCTGCAAAACTTTCCCCATTTAACCCTTGCTCTATGTCTTCTAATAACCGATATACTAATGGTAAACATGGAAATTTGGACACAGTGTATAAGACGCGTAGGTCACCGAGAAGCTTATATTTATTGGAATAAACGCTTAGAAATGGCCACATCGATACAGGAACATAACGTCTTTATGGAGTGTTTTACGAGTTACAGTAAATTAATAGGAACACATTTCCACACTCTCTAGCAACTAATTCCTGCATATGTATTGATATAGCGTATTAGTATTAGTAAGAACAGTTTTGCTTTTCGTGGACCGTTAATTGATTTTTATTAAATTTTATCCGTATTTATAGCAGCCATTACCAACAATATTGTTGATTTACAATAGCTGGTTACTATGTAATAAGTGGAGGTCTCTGAGAAGCTTATATTCATAGGAATAAACGCTTAGAAATGGCCACATCGATACATAAAATGATAAGGCCTTATGGAGTGTTTTACGAGTTACAGTAAATTTATAGGAACACATTTCCACACTCCTTATCAAATAATTCCTGCATATGTATTGATATAGCGTATTTAGACAACTGTAAAGGAACATTTACAAGATTTTTGTTACAGTAATTTATTAACAGGGTTAGATTAGAGTTACTTGAAGCATTTTAAATAGATATTAAATAGAATTGAAAAATATTTCTCTTAAAAAGCGCCTTGCATAGAAAACGTAAAAATTATGCAAACATACTACTTTTCGGTAAATAATAAAAAATCTAAAGAAGTAATTAACATTTTATATTATATTCAATAATTATAATTTTTTAAAGTGTTCACAAAAGAATTTTGAACTTTAATATTAAGTCCCTGTATGGACAATTTTGAAATATATTTAAAAAATTGAGAAATTAATTCTTAGCTAAAGTTAAAAAAAATTAGGGGTTTTCTGGCCTTGAGATTGTTTAGTTAGCTAAAAAATAACACACTTTAAAAAAATCTCATTGAAATATTATTTAATTTCCGAATAATAGCACTTTTTCGATTTTGACAATTTCGAAAAACTCCATTTTCTAAACAAGTAAAAATCACTCGGTGTATATAATATAGGCTAAGAAGGTTTTTAGACAAGCACAAATTATAGACGTAATTTTTTTTTAAATCAAAAATAAAAATTGTTCCCATATTATGCCGACTTTTTGGCGGACACTGTATATACGAGAATAATGACATGTAACGTTTAATAAAATGAACATGTACGAACTTTGCTGATTTTCAAAATATGCACCCTTAGCCACAATACATTTGTTCATGCTTTGAAATTACTTCTGGAAACTGGCGATAACCTTATTTTTGGAAGGTCATCAAACATCCGCTGAAATTCTGTAACCGCCGCATTTGCGACAATAACTTTCTCACCACGGTCATCATGTTGTCTCTTTCAACTTTGGAAACAAGAAGAAATCGCTGGGGGCTACATCTGCATTATATAGAAGGTGAGTAACCAGCTAGACTACAGGTTCATGTAAGAAATTTAAAGTTTCTTGTAGCTGTAAATCAGATTTGCGTTGATCATTGGTCAATTTTTCAAAGACTCGAGAAAGAAAAACTTATGTAACAATCAGAAGTTACAGTTTTATGATCGCTAAGAGAAATTACTGCAAATGAACCACTGCCTCTGACGAAAGCAACGATAACTTCTTGGTTTTGTAGTTTTACAGAGAATAATTTTATAGACATAGTCTCATTTTCAAAAGCCCTGCCGCTAGATTGTTTAGTCGCAGAGTTATAATGTTAGATCCAAGACTTACCACCCGTAACAACATTAAACACATGTTTTGAAGATCCTGCATCGAACTTTTTAACATAAATTTGACTACCAACGTACTTGATTTTCTTCTACGATTAACAAATGTGGAATTTGCCAACTTGCTAGCTACCTAACACCCAGCTGTTGGTGTAAAATATTATCTACTGTGGATGAACCAGTACCAACTAGTTTTTGTTGATTTTTCTTAAGCAGATTTTCGCTAGCAATAACATTTTAAAAATAAACAGTTACTGATATTTGGTAAGGCTTATTTTAAAAAATTTATTCTAATAGTTTAATAAATTGCTATGGTAAAGTGAAGCTACTCAAAGGTATCTTTTTGCTATGAATAAGGAAAGCTCTGTAAGCTTTTTACTAATTGGTAAAACTGATTAAAATGAAATGTAATCTTTAATTATCAAATTATTAATAAAATGGTTATATGCCCTCTATTTTGTAATATTCTATTTATAACTGCAAACTCAGTGTGCTATTTCATCAGTAAAACATGAAACTGTCTACAGGTTAGGTCCCGAATTTCACTATCTTTTAACATATAATCTGAGGTTGACTAACTCGAAATTCAAAGTAGTTCGAGTGCTCGGCTTTTAGTGGTTAGGTCAAATAAATCCCGAACTGTCAGATAAACACAAATGAGGCCGGCGGTCGTGCAAGATGGGGTATCTAAATGTTTAAACTCCTGTAATTATGAACCACGCATCAGGTAAGTTGTTTGAATTTTTACTGCTTGGCAATTAAACTAGCTTTTGTTCTATGCTGACGTCAAGACCGTCCCTCGATTGTTAAAACCGGAAACGACGCTACTTCTGGCATTTGTTTTCGACGCTTCGGTTTTTCGCTGGATCTGCAGAAATTACCAACGCTACGCTAATTTTGAGAAAACCAAGGCAGATATATTTTATTTAGATGTTTTTATAAGCATTTATTTTTTGTTCTAGAATTTAATATTTATTGTATTGTATATTATTTGTGCTGAATTAATTTAATGCATTAATAACGTTTTTCACTGTTTTCCTTAACTAATTGTTTTATTTACATTAAACGTTGTATTGTTGTAATTTGTATTTAAGAAATAACTTGTAAATTTTAATTGTCAAGTCCTAATTCACGATTTCAATTAAAATTGATGAGTTATTTTTTAAATCAAATTTTATTCAAAAAATATTTTTTTCATCCTACATGATTAGAACATCGAATTTTACCATCTCCATAGAGACGAGAAAGTGTGCGTTTCTATGGCTAGCCCTGTAAAACAAACCCCAATGGCTAGGCAAGAAAAACAATTTCGATGTTTTCCAGTAGGGGACGCTGCAATAATCTGTCAAACCAAATTTAAAAGAAAATCACGTTTATAATTAACTTTTGCTTTAAATAATAGCTATTCCTCTTTTACAAAAATATTTGCTCAATAAAATTTAATTTTAGCAATGTATTCGTTGTATTTTTAATATACCTGGTGTCCATAAATGATTGTGATGGTTTTTCTTAGGTTGGCACTGTTTATGTTGGTGGAACTGTAAGTCTATGTGAAATTCGTTATTAGTAGGTTAGGTTTTCCGTCAGTTTTGACACAAACTGACGCAAAACATAACCTGCTAACCTCGAATTTGACGTAGACTTACAGCTCCACCACAGAATAATACCCTAAATCAGAATGGCCTCTCTGTGTCGGCGCTTTTGATGTCAGCATACTCAATTTTTGTGACCTTGAAATTGTCCGCCATGATCTTAGTGGTGTGCAGAGGCGGTAAATTCAAAATTATGCGCCTAAATTTTAAACTGAACAGAAACAATCCGTACGTTTAAAGTCCATGCAATTTATATGGAAATGCACAGTACACCATATGCCACCAAAACATCTTTTATTCAATTTTGCCGTATAAAGTGACGTTTATTTGTTTCTGGCCTGCCCATAAAAGTTGATGTTTTATAAACACTCATTTAAATTTTTATTCCGCTAGCGATTTAAAATTTTTATTCCGCTAGCGCTTTAAAAATGTCAAATAAATGTCAACCAAAATAAATCAATAATTTATCAACAAATTATACGTAAGTACATTACAACTAAATTAACAAAACGACGTCCACGTCGTCAATTTTCATTTTAACCAGTTCTCCAATGCGACAACCGCTAGCAATACCCATAATAAGTATAGTCTGCAATGTAATTTTACAATTAAAAGGAAACAAATAAATCAATAATGCTAACCTTTGCAAGTAAATACTTCTCGTCCAGTGAAGTACGAATGAACCTCAAAATTTCGTCGCGGCTAAGAACTTTCGACTTATTGGGCTTAAAGCCTTTTGCGTTTTGCTTTAGGAGGGCTTTCACTTTCGGAAACCTACATTAAAAATAGATACAATTACTATGTCGATTGTATACACAATATTCCCACTCACCTTCCAATGTCAATATTCTCGAATGCCGTCAGGCAGGCTTTTAGCATAGAGCAATAACTCCATACTGACGATGGTTTGATTGTCTTAGATTGCTCCAAAATATAATTTAGTAACACCCTTTCCGTAACTCCATCTGCGTTTTTTTCACTCGCCAGTCGCAAAATTTTTGGTACACTTTCTTGTACAAACCCTTCGATTTTCGAGGAAGCAGTTGTTCCATTATACCATCGTCATTACCCAAAGCCTCTCTCGGACCATAAAAAACATCATAAGTCACTTCTTTGCAGAAAACACTTCGACACACGGTAAAATAGTTTTGTTTTCAATTTGTTTATAAAAAACTTCGTTGTTGTCAACGTCACGGCACAGGAGTCGTGATAATCATAAAATTCGCAAATGTATTTGATGACTTAATTCCGTAATTTTATTTTCAATATTGAAGGGTTTATATGGCAAAATTGAATAAAATGTTGTATTACACTCTCGCTTAAAATGAATGTTTGATTCGCAGTCATTAACGCGCTCGCTCCTTTGTCGCTCGCGCAGTTAAACTGACAGCTCATTAAACATTCATTTTAAGCGCTTGTATAATAAATAACTATTCTGTGCACTCATATTAAATTAATATTTTAAAACCACTTTCACAAAAAACATAACCTTCTTATAAGAGGTCATTGACCGCCACACGTACACGTGTAAAATATGGAAAACAGCTGACTGCACACCACCAGAACTCGCGCATGCGCAAAGAAAAAACTAGCTGAATTTTAAGCCGACAGGCCATTCTGTATTATTCTGTGGCTCCACCAACATAAACAGTGCCAACCTAAGAAAAACCATCACAATCATTTATGGACACCCGGTACAATAAACATCAGATAGATTTCTGTAGAAGCTTATGTCTAACTACGGGTAGATGGCGCTTCAGTTACAAACGCTATTCGATATGCCAAGATTTGCAAATTGTTTTATTATGGTTGACAGCTCTGTCAGTTTCAAAATAATAACCTGGATGAGAGCTATGTTGACAAAATTATTGCAGGATGGTGTTGTCGGATGAAAAATAATGTGTAAACCATGGGCGGTAAAGTGATTTTCCAGGCTTCAAGAAGTGTCCAGGCTCGCTAAAGCTCGCCTGTCCATTTCTTCTTTCAGCCTGGAAATTAATCACTTTACCGCCTAGGTTTACAATATACTATTTCTGAAATCGGAGCGAACGTACTATTTTCGCTCCGGAAATGCGGCGCGAAAATTGCATTTTTAGACGACCACATGTGAAAGTATCATTATCGCAACAGCAGTATTCTACAGAAAGTTGACAATTTCATACACTAGCACGATATAATATCGTACTAGTCATATCGTAACGGAACAAAGTTATTCAAATCACGGCTTGCTTACTTGTGTGACAAACGTCAAAGTGATGTTTGTCACACAATTCTCAGCAGATTCAAATAATCCAGACGCTTTTGCTTTATTCGTTGCTCTGCTTCCAACAAGCTCTAATTTTTTATAATTGTACCAATAATAATATAACAATCAACTTTGCAAACGAAATAAAAACAATTCTTAAAAATAGAATTTATGTACTTTGAGTGGTCGTCTAAAAAATAGTGTTCATAACTCGCCCGAAAGTGCAAATATCTGTGCTCGTGTTTTAGATCCACTCGGACTTCGTTTCGCTACGCCCTCGTTTGTCTAATCAACACTCGCACGATATTTGCTACTTTCGACGCTTGTAATGAAAATAACTATTTTATTATAATTGGGGATTTCAGAAAAAATTTAATACAAATCTCGTCAGTAAAATGTCTCACTTGCCTCGGAGCCTTAAAAATACTCGGCACAAAGTGCCTCGTATTTTAATATAGCTGTTCGACAGTAATGCAACATTTTCCTGACTCTTATGTAAATAACTATTTAAATTAATGAGACTCCACGGTTGCTTATACGCGCTATTTAAATTACGCGCACGCGCCATTTAAAACTCCCGCTCATTGTGTAATTGGACCAACCCGTCGCTAGAGTGCAGCTCTGTAAAAGAATTGTGGCGTATTGCCAACATGTGGGATTCGCTTCTATTAGGTATAGTTCTGTGATCAAAATCAAAAAAATCATCCTAACCTCTATAGGTTCAATTAAAAGTACCGTCGTGCATTTTCTTTAAAGGGATTTTAGCTTTTATAAGAGCTTTTGTACACAAATAGTCGAAGTACCGTTACACAGTGAGCGATTCAAAATGGATATTTGTATAAAAGCTGAAACTAGTAGTTATAACAAATTAAGTTGTGATGCCAACCAAGATACTGCTGAAAATATGTATAGAAATACCCCAGAGATATGTTTAAATGGTAAATGTTGTTATTTAGATGATATAAATTTTAATCAAAATGCAATTTCTAGCCACGTTCAAAGAAACGATCAGCGATAAAGAATTAGGAATAAAATCGGAATTTCCAATTCATTTTATAAAGGTGGAATCTTTAGAAAGTGAACAGCTAGAAACGCAACCAAAAGTTGAAAGTGAAGATGATGCCAAATCTTTTGTCACTGAAGAATTGGATATTAAGAAAAATGATACTGAAACCGTCAAATCGGTAGATTTTACAAATAAGCTTAAGGTACACTATAAACAATATTTTTAAATCATTTTTAGGTGCGCAAAACAACAGAGCCATTCAAGTGCACTCTCTGCGTCTACAACACTTTCAAGAAGGCACATTTAGATCATCACATGAGAATTCATACAGGTGAAAAACCGTACGCATGTGATACTTGCAATTACAGATGTACACATAGAGGGACTTTGAATCAGCACCTGAAACTTCATAGTGAGGAAAAAGGATTTACGTGCACACTTTGTGGTTATAGAACTTGCAACAAATCAAACCTAAAGAGGCATAACAGGGTCCACACTGGTGAAAGACCGTTTGAATGTCAATATTGTGAATACACATCCGTGCGAAAAATGTACTTGACTGAGCATTTGAAGAGCCATACAGGAGAAAAAGTGCTTAATTGTAGAACATGTGAATATAGAACTTTTTCCAGAGACGCGCTAAATGAACACGTGAAGGTTCATAAGGGAGAAAAACTGTTTATCTGTGAAATTTGTAAATATAAAACCTCGACCAAGTGGTTGTTGAGGGAACATATCCGGGTTCATACTGGAGAGCGACCTTTTCATTGTGACATGTGTGGTTATAAGGCTTCCAAGAAGAGAGCGCTAATGCGCCACATGAGCACTCATACAGGAGAGAAGCCGTTTGAGTGCGAAATTTGCAAGTATAAAACTACTCGGAAGGAATATTTATTTCAACATACGAAATCTCATACAGGAGAGAAACCATTTGCGTGTGAGATGTGTAGCTACGAAACCTCTGTCAAAGGCAATCTAACTCAGCACTTAAAAATCCACACAGGAGAAAAACCATTTTCTTGTAAAATTTGTGAATATAGGAGTATTTCCAAGGCGGCGTTGAATAAACATATGAAAACTCATATGGCTGGAAAGCCATTTACTTGTGACATTTGTGACTACGAGTCTCGTTTAAAATCGAATCTTAAACGACACATGAAAACTCATACTTTGTAGCAGAGATTTGAAAACATCTCCGAATATGAAAATATTTAATAAAAAACCAGTAGATGGCCAGAACTGAAGATTTTACAAATTATAATTTTAGTGTTTATGCGATATTGAATCTGTACTTTTTTATTTACTAATAAAACTTGAAGTATTTTAGTTGATTTTGCAATTGCAATTTTATTTCATCCAATTTGTGAACTGGAAACAATTGACATAAAATTCAGAAAATGTTTGTTGTAGAAAATACTTCTCTCTCTCTCTCTCTCTCTCTCTCTCTCTCTCTCTCTCTCTCTCTCTCTCTCTCTCTCTCTCTCTCTCTCTCTCTCTCTCTCTCCCTCCCATTAAGTTGAGTTATAATAAGTTACAGTATTTGATTAAATTGGTAGTCCCCTGTTTGCGGCTTTGCAGAAGTTTTTGGAGTGTCTTCTTCTCTATGGTGTTCTACCACTGCCCCATCACTTACAAGCCATGCTGTTAGACTTGGCAACATTGCATCTCTGGTAGTCGTGGTCCTAAATTACAGTACTCCAATTTGAAATAATTTTGCTTTAAAGAGCACAGTTTTACTCTATCGTATGTTACTCTGTAATTAACTAAAGATAGCTTCTGTAATTGTGACATTTCTTTACATACTCAAGCAATACAACCATGTAACAGTATATTTATAAAAATAAAACAACTTAACCTATGTAACCCATTGATAAAAGAACATTTTTGTAATTATTTTATAGTTTGTAATTTTCTATACAACACTGCTGATTGAGAGTACAACATATATACAAAAACTATGGTTGTGCTACAGTAAATAATCTTATTTGACCATAATAAACTTATCTGCTCGGTAACATCTAAATTTGTGTGACGTAAATTGTTCCATAAACTTCGAAACACTGCTAATATTTAAAAACACTCACTTTTTATGCATGTCTTTCCAATATGTGTTTTCTTCTACATTCAAGATTTGTTCTTTCTTGAGGCGCTTTTGACGACAAATATGTTTTGTAGATTTTGAAATATGCTTGGGACAGAATTGTCAGCTAATCGAGGGTAATGCAGCATCAGCTTCTGCAGTTCCCCACTCTTATTTCTAACGCTTTCAAATGTATTTCACAAACAATAGTACTTTTTATTAGGATCCAACGCTCTCCTGGTATTTGCACGAAGTCATACTTTCTTTCGGATCTCGTCCATTGGAAAAGAAAATGTTATAGTTTGCATACTACTTTCTTTTAAGGTACTGTCGTGGTTGGTACACAGCGTCTTCGTGGTATTCTAAATATAAAATTAAAAGTTACAAGAAATGCGCTAAAAATGAGGTTAGATTATTACCTCGGTTGATTTCAGTGAAATACTTAATAAAAACCCAGAAATACTAGCAAACAATTTTACTTTCACTTATTACGGACTGTACAGTAATATAAGTAAATGTATTTCTTCAAACTTGGAGCAGTCCAGCATATTAATATTTAATTACACGCTGCATTTGAAGGGACATTTCTAAATAAACAGTACAAAAATCGGCCTACCAGCAGCGTTGCCAAATCTCCAACTGCATGGCTTTTTCGGCCAACGCAAATTCTGATTCTTCCGATTCACTGGAAATTGCTTTTTTTAGTTTTAAATTTTGCAATTTATTTAGTTGCCTGCTTGCGTCCCCTGAATTTCATTTTCTTCTTTCTTGGCCTTTTTTCTCCCAAAATACTTTTGCTAAGTTTTTGATAAAACCACGTTTGGTATTTTGACCATCTTGTTACAGTCATTTTTTCTTCTGTATACAAGAATTTGGACCTCTTCAACTCTTTTTTTGTTAGACATTTCGGCGGTACTCGTCATCTAAAGTAACAAAACCAGTAATTGACATCGGTTTGCAATATTTGGGTATCACTACAGTATATGAAACCAGTAGTGGATAAGTGTCTTTTTTATGTAAAATATATTGTTAACAAAAATACCGCAATTGAAATGCAAACTAGAGTCAACTAAATAATGTGCGCTTAGATTAAAACAAAAACCTATTATTGTTAGAGTGATATTTGCAGGTAACCGTCACACTGCACCATATGAAATTCTTAAGAAAATATTGTTTGTTCAACAAAACCACATGTAAATAGTCAGCACCTGGCCCAAACAATAGACAGATTGCAGCTGAGGTTAGCCTTTTTAGTATATATAAAGCGACTGTAGCCTTTCTTATTTCACAGCTCTTCTTATTGGCTGAACTCGGTACTATAACGTTTCTGTATGTTTAGATGCCAGTCAGTTACTAGTACAGTGTCAATTGTGGGTGGTTTTACCCTATACAATATTATTCATTTGGAGAATTGAGTGTGATTCAAACTTTTTTACTAAATTTAAAACTGACTTGTGAAGAAGTCTTCAATAAAATTTACTCTAGGCAAAAACCTATTGTACAAAAGCTGTCAATAATCGGGATTGCAAGAATAAATAAAAATTGGTTCTGTTAATACTGAAACAGGAAAATAATTCTTTGAGTGATTGCAAAATCACTATATTTCCAAATATAAATAGTTTCTGTTAATTTTTATCAGGTAGGTACTTATAGTGTGAATAAGGTTGTCCTACGTGTTTTGTTATTCGATAATTTTCATTTGAATATCAACGCTATTGTAACATTATTCTACTTAAATGCAACAGGGAGTTCGCTTTATCAAACAACAAACATTAACAATGCATATTGTATTCCAACTGAATCATTTTAATACTATATTTAATTAAAGTTTTGTTTTACATATCAGAAGCAATATATTTGGCCATCCATGTACATAATAAGCACAGGTCATACGATCATTTTGTTGCATCAAATGTGTTTGTCAAACATGTTCCGTAACGTCATAGAACAGTGTTTGATTTATTCTATCAAACTGGGTGGTCACACCATCAAACTTACTGTATGCAACTGTTTAAAGCAGCTATTATTAGTGAGGTTATAATCTGATTTCCAATTGTGAGTTGTTAAATGTTAATGTGTATTTTTGTGTAAAAAAAAATGAAGAACAAGTCATCCTTTCATTCGCAGATTTAGGTCTAGCGTTGTATAATAAGCAGACCTAAAAGCCGAAATGCTTATACCCCAAGAAGAACACCTATATTGGAGCAACATTGGCAAATTATTGTGTGAATTAGTTACAATATTGTACATCTATATAGATCTATGATCAAAATGTGAACTTCCTGCAATACTTTTACAATATTGGCTATCAATATAAATTCTGTATAATTTCATTATATAAATTCAATATAGAAATAATATGTTAACCAATATTGGCAACAAAATATTGATACAATAATGTAAATCTATATAGATCTATGATCAAAATGTGAACTTCCTGCAATACTTTTACAATATTGGCTATCAATGTAATTTCGATATAGTTTTATTATATAAATTTAATATTGGTATAATACATTCATCAATATTGGCAAACAAAACTAAAATTTATATAGAGCTATGATCAAATGGGAACTACGCAATGTTGAAAAGAATAATCATTGTATGTAATTATATCATATATATTCAATACTGGAAGCCAATATATTATAATAAATTGTTAACTAAATATTGGCAATTCGCGTAAATACAATTGGGGGTATGAATTAATCTATACAAAAAGAGAAAATCAAATAGAGGTACAGAACTGTAAAGATTCAAAGTAAACATATATTATAATAAAATTTATTCGTAACACTTATTTTCAATACGTATTTTTAAGAACTAATATAAGTTACACTAATCACGATTTCTTAAACCAATTATCTAAAACAGAAATAAAACAGTAATCAATCACTCTAAAAAAAGATCAGTCATTTGCGATTGCGTTTATTGGTGAAATGTTGATTAATTTAATTTTCATCAGAAATCTGAAAAACATGTTATTAAATAGGTACATTAAGACATATCACAACAAGCATATACCTGATGAGTTGTCTTAGTTATGCCAAACTTTCTGCCTCCATCTCTATTAGCAGCTGTTCCTAGGAAAAAACCGATATATCTTAAAATATCAACTTCTGTACCATGTTCGGACCTTATGCGCACTGCCTCTAAGATAAATACAGAATTATTAAATAACATATGTAAAACATAACTTATTTAATACTAACTAATCACAGATTGATAGATACTCATTAAAGAAAAACATTGCTTCTTGCCACCTTTTCTTTATTGTTTTAATCTATCCTCCTTTCAATCTCTAAATATACCAATGCTATAAATATACTTCTGGAATAAGTAGTGAAATATGTAACTATAAACAAAAAAGTTTAGTTACAAAATTAGTACAGACATTTATAGTTTACAACACGCAGCATTAAAAGACCGGGAATCAGTTTTCAATAATCTAGTGTAACATCAACATGTGAGCAAATGAAAACGAAATCAAGTTTGGCTTTGAAAAAATTAAGTCATGTGGTGTATTACTTCTGATGTTTTTAATTTAAATATGACAGGTAAATGAGGTTACAGATTATACATACATGACAGTTATTATAATAGTCCATATCCAACATAATGTGAATTAACAATCGACATAATATGTTTTAATTTACAAAGCCAAGCTTGATTTCATTTTCGTTTGCTCAATTGTTAGTTATACTAGCGTATAGAAAACAAAAAAATACTCTATGAATACATTTTGTAAGTTAGAATATGATTACCGTTATTAAATCGAACATTTAGCTTTACTTTTAATAATAAAAAGTTGCTTTACTTACTTTTACGTTGCATGCTGTATCGAAAGTCAACAACGAATGTACCTACAGTAATTACAATGGCACTGGCACAGGCAGGAATAAAGATTAATAAATATGAAATTATGTATATAGACACAACGAAACAACGAGGCAATAGGTGATATGATTTTGTTGATAGTTTTGAGGCTGATGATGGTCTACAATGGCCGGCTGTTATTTTAGTGAGTGCATTCCTAAGCGTAAATCCTAACGGTTGCATTTTTCCCTTTCTCCTGTTCTGTCGGACATCTGATTGTTCGGTTAAGTTTTTGAATGTTTGCCATCTTCTATTGAAAGCGTGCACTTAACAAAGACAAGGAATATGGCACCGAGTGACGATTCCCACTTCGTATTTGATCGGGTGTCCTGTTCGGTGACATCTGTGGTGACATGTATACCGGAGTGATAAACTATTACACAAAGCGCCCGTTCGTAGATCAGGGGTTAGAACGTTGTTTTAGCAATGAAATGTCCACAGGTTGGAATTGGACCATCTGCGAAATTTTTTTCCGTTGCAAATTAACGTAATTCACGTTACCAGGTGTTTCAGTATTATGGCAACAATAAAAAATATTTACTTATTTTGTATATAATTTTGAACACTTGCTTTCTATATTAAAGACGTTAAAAACCTTCTGTAATTTTTTAATTTACAATTCAATTTAAAAAATGTAAAAACCATTTTAATTGGACAAAGCCTTTTTATGTGATGGGAATAAGAGCTAGTAGTAAATAATGATATGTAAATATTGTAAAACAGTATTGTATCATGAACATATTTATAAAGCACATCTATATTGTCATCCTAATTGAAATAATATTTGTATTTATATAGATTCCAAGGTTGCATTCAATATTGCAGTGTTATATTGTAGCGATATATTGCTTATATTGAAAATCGAAATTCGCAAACTATATCAATAACTATATTGTATTCATATAGATTATATGACAATATGCTATAAATAAATAATTGTATGAAAGTATTGTAAAACAATATAGTGTCATTAACATATTTATATAGCATATCTATACTGGCATCATAATTGAATTAAATATTGTATTTATATAGATTCCAAGGCTGCATTCAATATTGCAGTGCTATTTTGTAGCAATATATTGCTTATGTTGAAAATCTAAATTGGCAAAATATATTAATAACTATATTGTGCTTATATAGATTACATTTAAATATGCAATAATTGTAAAACTATCATTGGGTAATCATAGATACAATATAGCGCTGCAATCTATTGGTAAATAATTGGAAAACAATATATACACTATATTGGTAGATTATTGCCAGTATTGAACAATCATTTAATATTGAGCCAAGTATTTGCCAACCGATTGCCAATACAGTGTTCTTCTTGGGACGGTTTCCATTAAATCGGCATTTTCAGTGGAAACATGCTTTGGTCTTGTTATTTAGGTCATCCAGCATCAAAATGACTATTCAAACTTGTTTGCCCATGAAATAGACAATTCGGTGAAACAAATTAGACTACAAAACCAGTTGACGATGTGTAACAATTATGCTAAACGTGTGCCACTCTCAGCGTTAATATGGTATCATTAGGTCAAGTTTCAATACACATTGTTTCAAGCAAGGAGTTCTTGGAAACATGCTTTGGTCTTGTTATTTAGGTCATCCAACATCAAAATGACTGTTCAAACTTGTGTGCCCATGAAATATACAATTCGGTGAAACAAATTAGACTACAAAACCAGTTGACGATGTGTAACAATTACGCTAAACGTGTGCCACTCTCAGCGTTAATATGGTATAATTAGTTCAAGTTTCAATGCACATTGTTTACCAGCAAGAAGTCCTTGCAAGCGTTGTGTTTTGCGCTTATGCAAATAGTAGGTTATTAGATCGTATAGCAAACGACGACACAATGTAACTGTATATAAAGCTCTGTACTTTATTTGTTTTTTTAATATACCTTTGAACTCTGATGTGTATTCATTTGTGAAAAGGCTAAAAATGCCTTAAAGGTTATTTAGGTGTGGCTACTCTATTCACATCTTATCCCACAACACTTCATCCCTTCGCCAAATAGAAACCTCTTCACTATAATAACCTGGTCCTCTAACTATACAATTTATGTTTCGAAGTGCGTCCTGAACGAGTGTAAGAAATACTCTACGGAACTACACAAATCGAAGGCTTGCATAAATTGAAGGAGCATCGCGAACACTGACGAAGATCTGTTTCAGCGTTTGCAATTTAAAGAAACAATGAGCCAATGAGTAATTTTGATTTTTATTATTAGTTTACGAGTGATCGGGCATTGTCCTGGTTTACTAACGTTACTTTTTGAGTTACTTCGGCATTTCTCAATGTGTTGTTTTATCTTGCCGGTCGAAAGGAAGGTTGTCTTACAAAATTGTTTTTTACATTGGAAATAAACACTATTATTATTATTATTATTATTATTATTATTATTATTAATATTATACTGTAAAGTTTATATCCCTACGCTATACCACATTACATGCCAAAAGGGACAAATAGACGGACGCTAACGAAATTTAAATCAAGCAAAACAAGCATCACTAAAAATTTAAGCTTTAGATAATTTTTACCCGATTTAGGGTATCTCAAGGTGGAAGAAATAGAGGTAAATTACTGTGGTTACTCAACTTATAACTGACCTCTTCAAAAACGCAGAAACCGTGAACGATCGTAACTTTTGAGTTAGCACGTTATTACTTCCTTTTACAACAAAGAAAGTATTGGATTCACCCCAAAAATTCGAAATTGAGTTTGCAACAGATCTTCACGTTTTAGAGTCCCCTGAACCCAAAAAACATGTTTTTGTTCATTGGTCTGTCTGCCTGTGTGCCTGCGAACAGAATATCTCAAAAACGAAAAGAGGGATGGCGTTGAAACTGTGTAACGCCGCGTTTCAATTTCATTTCAAAAGCGCGTTAATGCATTTGGCACCTTATTTCGGACCACCTTATATCTAATTGATGTAGAAAAAGAATTCATGTTTAACGCAGCAGGCGTGTGTTCGAAGTGATAAAAGCTGCATTTTGGGCTTTGAAAAGCCCTAGTAGGCCGCGGAAATAGCCGAATAGCTGACAAAGTATTAATTTTTCGGAGGCACGCTCTGTCGGATGGTAATTTATGGGCTAACTGAAACCGTGTTTGTTGCTTAACAAGCGAAGCCGCAAGGCGTTGTTTTTCTTAAGGCACATTCAGCGCAGGTAAAAAAGCTCATCTAAATGTATTCCCTGCGTACTGATATTTTTATTCAAGCTGAATTCCTTGCGCTGCCTATAATTGAATCGCTGCGGTGCCGTTTCACGCAATTAGGCCGATACACCTTCAGTAAGAGTGCTCCGCTTTGTTTATTCTGTTTTCCAATTTTTATATATTTAGGTCGTTTAGTATGGGCTAATGGGATAATATCGGCTAGCACAGGCTCAAACGTGGCTAAATTCAGCGAATTTAGTTCCCCGATTCTGCTTCCGTATGTGGTCAGGAATTTCCGACATGTGCTGCATCCTTTTGTTGTTTGTTGACTTCTAACAGTGGCGACCTTGGAATTCTCAGAATTTTACAGCCAAACCCGGCTTAGCGTCTTCATGGATTGCAACACCACAAGATTCCACTTGCGATTGCTGGACTTCAGCATCAAGCTAAATTGTAAGTACATGCCATTATCAGCTCTGTTTTAAATCGACAAGGCATTCGCCTTAATTAGGTCAGTTCTTACTAAGATCTTAGCAAATCAAACTGAGCGTGTTTAATCAACTTTTTGGCTCAATTTTTTATGACGCTAATAAGCGCAAATTTAAACAATTCAAAATTGCTGAAATAAGCATGTGCATTGTGATCTACGAGCCGCGCCTTATGCGTTGTGCGTTTATGTATTGCGATAGCACAGGTGTTGTCTGAAATTGTAATTCTAGCTAAAATTAGCATTTTGTGGTTTGAATATTTGGAAGTTACAGTCGCGGTCAAAAAAAAGGGACACTTTTTTTTACCTAACTCTCAAAATGCGAAAACAATAACTGACACAATTCTAATTAATAAATGTCATCAAAAGACATTATTCAGATCTAAACAATGACTTTTGATAACATTTATTGATTAGAATTGTCAGTGTCAGCACTTGTTTTCGCATTTTGAAAATTATATCAAAAAATAGATCCCGGTTTTTTCACCGCGACTGTAATTACAATTTGTGATTTATAATTCATTTGATGGGGAATAGTTCTAAATTTTTTAAATTGTTGTCATATGGCCTGAGGGCAATTGCAAATAATTCATGTGTTACAACCACATTTGGGTTTGAATAAATGCTTCTATTGCCATTATTTGTTTGTGTTTTATTCTGCAACCCCTCTAGATGAACGAGTAATCTAGGTAATAATAATAATAATAATAATTTATTTTTTCCTTTTGATCCACATAGTGATAATGTGGAAATCGTCACAAACAGTTTACAGATATCCAAAAATGAACTAGGTCCACGTAGCTATCAAATATTTGTCAGTACTATAAAATACATGTTCCAATAAAAACGATTTTAACTTATTTTTAAAACTATTTAAAGATTTGCAGTTCTGGATCTGTGCCGGGAGATGGTTGAAAACTTTTACACCCAAAGAGTCGGGAGCATTTACAGCAACGGTGAGAATGTTATAACGGGGATATCGCAGGTTATTTTTATGTTTCGTGTCGAACCTATGAATGTCTCGATTGCGAGCAAATTTTAACCTATTCTGAAAAATAAATTTGCATAGTTCGTAAATGAGAATACGCGGCAGAGGTAAAATCTTGAAAGCTTTGTATAAAGCACAGCACGAAGTGGTTTGAGGTATACGCCCCATACACCTTATAATGCGTTTTTGAGCAATGAAGACATGTACCGTATGCTAGCCTGCTCCCACCCTGAGCATAATACAAGGCAAGCAATTGTTCACAGGATAGTAATGATCTCAGGTTTCTAATTAGAAAGCAAAGAGAATTAATTTGTTTGTTTGTTTGTTTGTTAATGGACAAAGTCTAGGCATGCAGAGTACCAGGTACTTTAGACACCGACTGCTTTGGTCATATGGTCAAAGTCGTTTTATTCAGTTTTGACAGCTTAACGTGGCATTATTAACTCCATAACAACCTTCATAAACACTCTATGATTCATAAGAGAAATAAAAGCGTTTTAATTCACTAGAGAATTAAAAAAGTGTAATTCACTAGAGATTTAAAAACGTTTCAATGAAGAACAACATATTTTTATGATTTCTACAAATATTTACATTCAATTATTCTTTCTCTTTGTAGTGTGTAATTAATAATTATCTTAATTTGAATATTTTTATAGTAATTTACGTTACGAAACCGGAAAGTTGTGTTTTGCAGGTCGAACCAAGTAGATTCCAGGGCGAGTCGTAGGCGAGCTGTGGAAACTTGGGGAGACCTGCAAAACACTTTTCGGTCGTGTATCGTACAATATTTTTTTACGCCATCCGAGTCCATGCCTTCAAACTTGCGAATTCACTTTCAAAAACTCAAAAAAATTATGACATTAGTATTATTTGACTTATCCAAACAAAAACACAGACTTGTTTCCATAGTAACAAAGGCGTCAGGGACCGGAAAAAGCTTTTTTGCACTCCTCTATTCAAAATCAAGTGACTACGCACGGAACCAACGATCGGAAACGTCAAATTTACAATCATTCTCGCTTTTTACCGCACTAATGCTTGCAACGAGCACAGAGATTTTTCTCGTTTAAAAAATGGTTTAAAAGTAGATTATTGTATCAAAGCCGAAGTTTATAATAAAAAAAATGCATTTTACAACTTTTATTAAGATAATACAGCAGAAATGCACTCAAAATAATTAAAAATCATTGCAAGCCAAGTCAGCGCCATCTGTGAGAAATTCTATAATACAGTCCTGTCACTCGGATTTCCACCTAACAAAAAAAAAAGTGCAAACGAGGTACCCAGGTAAATACAAAATCATATAATATTAATTATTGTTTTCTTTATCATGGTTATAAATGTTTATATTTAATGTGCAATTTTCGCAGGTAGAAATAGAAATGCCCGGACATCTTATGGTGTTTTCATTTGTAAGAGCCTTACTTATATATGCATTAGCGACATGGCTAGTATTTGACCCTGAGGGACCTGACTCGGACAAAGTTTCTGCCACTTGAATTTTATTTATTAAAGATTCTTGAATGTAGCCTTCCGCAACTGCGGAGGATTTCCATCCACCATGCCGTTTAATTGAAAGAAAGTCACTTCCTTTGTTTGCCAACAATGTTGCTCTGCTCCTGCGAAAGCAGTGTCCCGTATACTCGTGAGGATTTTGCAACTTTAAGTAAGTTGCAATGAAAGATGGTACTTTCCCAATAGTATTTACACCAACAGGTAAATTGACACATTTACCAGAACGGTATGTAAGGAAAAATCTGTTATTATTTTTGACTAACAACCTTATTTTTAAAAGCTGAGTAATAATTTCAACCCATTCATTTTTCGTTATAGCAAATTCTCTTTTAACATATGTTTTTGTTTCAGGAACAGAAACTAGAATGATATCATCTTTAAAAACAATATCTTTAATCAACATTTTGCAAAGTTCTCCTCTGCGGCATGCTCCAGAAATGCCAATAACCAACACTGTCTGTAAATGAATGTTAGATGTGAGGACCTTGTTCAAATAAATAAAAAATAATTACCTTCTTGAGTAAATATTCTTTGTTTGGTGCATTTAATAAGAATTTTGTGATATGTTCATCGTCAAGCACTTGAAATTTCTTAGGACAACGATGTTCGGTTTTTCTTTTTAAAAGGGCTATTAATTTCGGATATTTTGAAATGTCAACATTATTTTTAATGTTTAAACAAGACTTTAACATGCTGTATATTGACCGTAACGACTTCTTATGTTAGCTTATTTCTTGGAAATAGGCCAGTAAAACATTTTCAGTATGATTTTTTATTTTTTTCACTTCACACCATTTAACATATGAATTATATGTATTTTCATACCTGTGTTGTGATTTTATTGGCAATAAATTATTCACAGCTACATTTGCTGTGTTTCTAATTTCGGGTGGTGTACATTCCAAGTCTTCTTCGTCCGAAAACATGCTTGAATTGTTCTTTCACTCAAAAGTTTGTCGACCAAAACTTGACAGTTATTTAAATGATCAGATAGTTACCTACATTATCGACATCAACACACCGACTTGATTTTTTTCGACAAATTAAAGGCGAATAATTTCTATATTTACATTTTTCGGCATTGTGGAGGATCCGTGCAAAAAATAATATACAAGACACGTGCGGGAACAGTTTTGCTTTATTCGTGCGACATTATTCAACTCGTGCGCCACCGCGCACTCGTGTAAAAACTGTCGCACTCATATGCAAAACTGCTGTTCCCGCACTTATCATGTAAATAACTATTACCGTTCCCTGATGCCCGTTTTCAGATCTTGACCAGCAAAAAGTTATTTTCTGGCGAAATAATTCTTCAGAAAGTGCATATTTTCTGGTCAGTCGTAAAAAAATGTCATTTATTTCCAATTTTGTGTATGGCTGTAAGCAGGTGACAAACGTCACTTTGACGTTTGACACACAGTAAGTGTGGGGTGTTTTATATGATATTTGGTCAGTGATTTAAGAGCAGCAGGCGCTATAAATTTAAATATTTTTAAATATTTTATTCAAAATTTCGTCAAAATTTAATAAAAACATATATACGCCACGTGAATTAAACATTTATTAACTCAAAGATTTGATCTCACTCGCACTGCGTGCTCGTGAGCCCAAAATCTTTTCGTGAATAAACGTATGTTTAATTCACTTGGTGTATAATATTTATTATCACATTCTCACAATGAGCCTTCCAGTTAAGATTTTCATCGATTATTAACCCTAGAAATTTAACACTCTTTGATTTACTTATGAGTTCATCTATATATATAAATCAATCGGTGTGTGTTAGTAAAGCAATGACTCGAGAACGATTTGACCGATTTGGATGATTTTGTTTGTTTTGTTCGTCTTACTCCCGAAGTGGTATAGCAAAAAAGAAAATTCGGAAAAATCCAAAGAGAAAGCCGGAAAATTGGAAAATATCGCAAGTGGGTTTTTCTATACGTTGTACGACGTTGTATTTGCAGTCATACTTTTATGATTCTGCGCTTAATGGTTTGAAGGGTTTTCCCCATCATGTCATAATCCAAAACAACGTTTGCCGAGTCAGCTATAGTTGTTAATATTTAAGTGTATGGTAAGATCATTACTATTCTGATAGTTATAAAATCTTGCCTAATTTGTTTTTGTGCTATTGAGATAGAGACCGTTGTTACTGAACCAATTGACAAGTCCTTTCAGATTGCCGTTACACATACTTTGCAAAATTGCATTATTTTGATGGGATATAACTAGCGAGGTATCATCTGCATAATAGGTAGCTGCACATTCTTGAGTTATCGCCGTGTTCAAGTCATTAGTATATAGAATAAAAAGAACTGGACCCAAGACAGAACCCTGAGGTACTCCTATCTTAACAGTTAATAGCTTAGAATTGCACATTAATTTCCTTGTGATGTGGTGGTTATGATTAATAGAAACAAATTGTTGTCTTTTCCTCAAGAAGCTAATTAGCCAGGATGCCATAGACTTCTAGTTTCTGTATTAATAGATCATGGAGCACACAATCGAAAGCCTTGCTAAGGTCACAGAATACTCCAGCAGGACTGTCTCCTAGTTCTAAACTATCAACTATTTTGCTGTAAAAGAAGTGCATTGCATCAATTGTGGAACAATTCGATCGAAATCCAAATTGAGTGGTTACCAGTAACTTGTTTTTGCTTAAGAATAATTCAAGTCGGTTTATGAAAGCATATTCAAATATTTTAGAAAAAGTAGATAATAGCGACACTGGACGGTAATTATCTCTAACTTGGGTGTCGCCCTTTTTATGTATGGGAACTATTTTATTTATTTTAAGTTTTTTGGGAAAATATCCAGTTTCGAATAATTGGTTAATTAGATAACATAATAGTTCTATAATTGCAAAACCCACTCTTTTTATTAGAAAATTTGGGATTTTGTCATATCCTGCAGATCTTTTACAGTTCAGTTTTAGTCTGATTAAGCTTAATAATTCTTCCTGAGAAAAAAGTCGGAGAAACATACTTTTATAAAACTAATTTTGCACTTAGAGCCGATGGTACCCACAGGGATTTGTTTCACAATATTTAGTGGGGCATTCCTAAAAAAATTGTTAAAACTATCACATATTAAGTAGGGGTCCTCTGTAAGGATTTCATTGTGTTTAATCACTAAAATTTTTTGAATATTATAACCATTTGAGGCTTTGATCATGCTCCAGGCGGTCTTTGTGGGGTTATCCGCCATCATAATCTTTTGCTGATAATACTCTCTTTCCTTCTCAGAAACTAAACGAACGTTTGGCCTCTGCATAAACAAAGGAAAAAGGTTTCTTTAAATGAAATATATCTTTCAATTTTATACTCCATTGTTTAACGTCATCATTTCATTTCGGTTGCGCATTTTTTTTAAGTGGAACATGCATTTGAAAATGTGAAATAAAAATTCTGTGGAAAGCATAGTTTAGGCAATCTGATTTATACATTGACTAGCTGAAACCCGCGGCATATGCAGCATTTAAAATGTAGGACGAATTTAAAACTTTTGTTGCACTAAATAAAGCTTTAAAAGCACGCTAGAGATTGGCAGTAAGAAAAAGTTCCAAAAAATATATTTTCAAATTTAAAGTCTCTGGAAAGGAAACGCTCGCCCCTGGAAGGCGTCCTAATTAATACGACGTTGTTGGAAAGCAGCCAAAAAAAAAAATCCGGAAAGAATTAATGCTCTTATGAGATTATATGTGAGAATTATTTGCGCCAGCAAAATAATTTTCAGCTGCCTGCAATCTATGTTTCCTTTCAGGTTTAAACCGTTGAGGCGTTGAGCATCATAAAAATATAAATGCGGTAAATCAAGTCTCCGGTTACGCCGTTACTGATATTGTTTAATAACTCGATTAATTATTATTTCTTTGTCATTTTAAACACAAAAAGCCGAGTAGCGCAGATGGGTAAGCGCTTGCCTTGCATTAAGCAAGTCCTCGGTTCGAATCCCGCGGGGGCCGGAATTTTCCGCAGCCATGCGATTTGAACCGGGCTCGGTGAGACCATTCACAGTTGGGCACCAAATTAACCCGGGTGTAGTCGCGCGTCCTAAACTTCCGTTAGTAGTCGCGCCCCGGTCGGTTCAACCGCATTTAGTTTTTTTAACAGAATGTATGTAAATTAATAAAAATATTTTTCATAACACCTACTTGTTATTTGTTAATAACAGAACTGTCAACCTGACTGAAAAGTTTCTCATAACAGCCATGGCCATGGCTCAGATATATTCATTAGCATCGGCCTGACGGCATTGGCCACAAATTTATCCTTGTTTGTTAGATGCCTACTAACGGCCTTATATCGTTAATAACTATAGCATTTCTCTTGCACTTTATTAGGAAAGCATAATAAACGATTTTACAGCGTAGCATTAGTTTATAATGCCAGATAAATGAAAAAATAATTGAGTTACGTTAGAGGTCGCGCCCCGGTCGAATCCACCGCATTAACAAAAAAACCGGTTTTACATTTTTTTTAAATGTGCTGAAATGTCACTAAAAATAGCAAAACTGCTTTTTAGGAAAAATTTTAAAAGTTCAAGTCGCCAAGGAGCTGCATTAAAAAGCTACAGCAATTTTTTAAAATGTGCGGTTGAATCTACCATAGCGCGACCATTCCCGGGTTAACTGTGCTCTACTCAAAACCACAGCCCTAAGAGATAGAGTAACAAGGTCAACATAACACACACAGACACCTCACACAATTAGTGCTGTCAAGCATAAAAAGGCGCGCTCCAACTTTGTATCCCGAATCCGGGGCAAGTTGAGCATTGTACCGCCAGATGCAAGCACATAAAGCACCAGCCTCTACACAGCAAGGTAAAACGAGGTTATCGATTATACATCCATACATAATACATTTTAAACTGGCATTATTATTATCTCTATAATAGCAACCATAAGTAACTGTTTATAATGTTTATATGCTAGCGAGTTAATTTTCTTCTTAAATCGCTAGTGAATTAATAGTAGATTGTTCTACAAGTTAAGAAAAGTGAGAGTTTTCCAGCGAATGTAAAAGTTTTACGTGAGCATGGAATTTTCCAATGTGTTGAACATGCAATTTTTCCGTGTAGCTGACAAAAATATCTTTTTAAATAATTTTGGTCAAAGTATGGAAGCGCAATGTTTACTGTACTGTATAAATATAAATAACCATTATACATTATAGAATAGACCTTACTTGAAAATGGATGAATCTGTTATTAATTCATTTGGTTTCAATTTAAACTGCAGTGTTTTATAGCATTCGGTTAATTATTTCAAGTTTTTGTTAAAATATTGTTTTTAAATTAAAAAGGTCCTTTATATTTTTATTTCGTAGCCTCTTTTACCTTTCGGTGTTGGGGACCATTCATCTTTCATTTCTTTTTATTTACTATGTAGTTGTATATTTATTTTAAGACGGTTTATTTAAGCTGCTCACGATTACGAAGGCGGCTGCCCTTAATAAAGGGATCTGACACAAAGTTTCTTCCCCGTATAACCGTTATTTGCAATTTGTTGACATGCGGTTTTACTTACAGCATCAGGTCTTCGATCTCTTCCTTGAATTCTGGTATTCTAGCCGTCATTACTTGCTGAATTTATTGTCCAGTCCAATTGTCCTGCCAAAACATAAATTTACGATACGCATTTGTCCAGCAAGGTACTGGCCTACGGGGAAATTTTAGAACCGTCTACAGTTTTCTTGATATAACGGAACTGAAAATTCAGTAATTGTTAGTTAACATTTTCATTCAACAGTCACCCGTGGCCTTTGTAGTTATTCATTTTGCGTTGTTCTTAGAGGTGTGTGAATCAACATGGTAAGTAAAATGTCCATTTTATTACCTACTTTTTTTACAAAAAAATATCTGATTGGCTTAAACAAAGGGTTCATCAAACAAAAACCTTAATTTACTTGGTGTATAATATTTATTAAAAATACTCTTTATTTGTTTATAAAATATAATTGTGAGTGTGCAGTAAGGATTCATAGTCGGAGAATTCTTCAGGTGCGTGAGTATTAATTTGTTATTTACCTCTTGTCTGTAAGCGTATTTTGGACAAAGTTACGGAACCTTTATGTTTGAAAGTAAACTTGATTAGTTAAATTACAACTTTTCTTTTTAGAAATATGTCCCTCCTGCAAATTACATTTTCCGGTAGGGCAATACGACATCCGTACCTGCACCGTGATAAATTGTTGCGAGTGCAATTTTCTGATCTGTGGTAAGTACTACAATTTACTGCTAGGCATCCATTAAAAATATGATCATTCGTCATTTTGATTATTCACTAAGTAATCGACTATCCTAATGAAAGAAAGAAAATTCAAAAGTTTGACTTCTTGTGGAATTAATTTGACTACTCCCTTTTTCAATTTAGATTTCCAAAAATATTGCGAGGGGTGTGGGAAAACCAGAGAATTTTCTTTGGGGAAGGTAGTTGACATGGGGCAGCAGATAGCTGCCAATCGAGCAAAAGCTTTGGCTCGTCAAAGAGCCAAAAAAAGAAGCAAGCGGTAAGATTAAATAATTAGTGTAAATTAATTTGATTAAATAGTTGTTTATAATAAATCATTTTTTACTAAATAAATGTATTGCTTATATGGTATAATATACAGGCTGTTCAAAGTTAATTGTCCAGTATTGCTAACTTTGTTATCAATATTTCGATTAAATTAGCAAATCTGTAGTATAACTCACGTATAGTCTGTTCAGTAAACATAAAAACACAAAGTGGCCTTTGATTTCCAAAAGTTCATGAGTGTACTTCCAAAATGCATCTTTGTCTTGGAATGTACTTACAAAAAGTTACTAAAACAAATAGGTTAAGGTTATGACATTCATCTAGCATCTAGCAAAAAAAAATTAAACGGTTTTTGTGTTTATTGAATGCCCTATAGATCATGATGGCGAAAACAGAAAAACAGTTGATTATCAGATTTTCAAATTATTCACAAAAATTAAAAATTTCTTATTGTAAATACTCCTATGGAATAAGTTGTACCATTTCAAAAAATGTAAATTTTGCGAATAACTCGATAGTCTGATGCTCAATTGTTTTTCTGTTTTTGCCATCGAAATCTACGTGAACAGTACTACAAATGCTAATATAATTGAAATCGTAGCTTTAACTTTGAGCACCCTGTATGTAGGGCTGTGTAAACCATACTTCTTTTTAACCGAACTTTTCTAGTAAATGTTCAAACAAACATTTCAACCAAACTCGTATTAAAATTTTTTAGTTTTCAAAAATACATTATTTTTTTGACCCCTAAATTAAATTCACAAAAGAACTAAGGTTTTTTCCATTTCATTATTATACAAGAACAACAAATATAATCCTGAGAAAAAAACTAAAATGAAAGTCTCTTATTAAATATGAAAACATAGAAGATCGGCGATTTTGACTAATATTTTATATTCAACAGACACTGCGCACGCGCCTTTTGAAACTTTTATAGTTAATTTGGCGCGAAATTTAAATACAGTTAAAAAAAGTTAGTGCTTTTAGCGAATTTACCATGTAACTACAATTAAAAACATTAATTATTTATGTCATCTGTTAAGGTATCACATGTGGCCAGCAGACCTCATACTGTTCCTCCACAAAAGAAACTGAAAATGGAGGACTTGCTGGTTTGTACATTGCTTGTAAATAAAACACTAAAACGACTCGGAACTGATTTGAGGAGCGAGAAAAGTGAATCAGAATAAAACAAATTCATATGAAAAATTTTAAATGATGCATAAGCATACCAGTGCTCAAACCATTTCTGAGTACACTGTCAAAATTACTTATTACAGACCATTGATGACGATATGTTTGAGGTGAGTTTTAACAGCAAGAGTCAACAGATTACTGTAAAACCTTTAAAGTGAATTTTGATCATTAATAATATAAGCACACACTAATGTGTCAAGGTTTATTTTGTAGGATGTGGGCGTCATCGAGGTGCTTAACACTTCTGAAGTGGAAGCAACTGATGCTGAAGCTAATGCGACAGTAGGCTCTTTGTTGGTAGGTTATCAAAAATAATTTGTAAATATTAAGTCGGTACCTAATCTTATTATTTCGTTTTATAGGACCAATCTGGCAACAGTGATGATAGAATGGTGATTTTATCACGTTACTAAACGGTAATGTTATTACACATTTATATTTGTCAATAAATTGCCTGAACATATTCTACCCACGAGATTTAAAAGACTGCTAGTACTATTGCAATTTTTTTTTCAATTGATAATTGTTGATTTTTCGCAATCCTTCCAAATTAATTTTTGAAAACTTTACTAAAACCTCTTTCAAAGGTACTAATGGGTGTTTCAATAAGAGCGCAAGATTTGAATTACGCGCCATGTTTGACAGTTATAATGTCACATGATTATGACGTGACAGATTGAAAGTTGACAGATGGGAGTTAGTAAACATGGAGCATTAGACGGTAGAACAACGCGTCCTGATTGTCAAAAATTATTATCAAAATGGTGAAAGTTTAATTGCCACCATTATCGTGCTATGATAACACAGTTTCTTGTGCCTCATTTGGAAGCTATTGATCTTGACGACATGTGGTTTCAGCAGGACGGTGCCACATGTCATACCGCCCGTAAAACATTAACGATCTTGCACGAGTTTGCTCCTGGTCGTGTCATTTCCCGATTTGGTGACCAGAATTGGCCTCCACGCTCATGCGATTTAAAGCCTTTAGACTTCTGACTGTGGGGTTATCTGAAGTCACAGGTTTATGCCAATAAGCCTGCAACCATCGAAGCATTGAAAGCCGAAATTAGACGCTGTATCAATGAAATACCACATGTATTCAATAACGTTAATGAAAATTTCGTCAAAAGGGTACGCATATGCCAGCAAAGCTGTGGCGGCCATTTACAAGAGATTTTGTTTCATACATAATTCCTAAATGTATATTTTCAAAATCAATAAATATTTCAATGCTTTGCTACAGAAAACCATTTTTTATAGAACACTGAAATCTTGCGCTCTTATTGAAACACCCTTTATAAAACTGACATCTCATACAGATAATTAATTTCATCGCATTTACAAAGTATTTAAAAACATTTCTTAATTGTAAGTATTTACTTTAGTTCTTAAAAATAATATGTTTGATTAAATATCACTATTTTAAATAAATTGAGCAATTTAATTAATTCCCAATTTTATTGCAATTTGTCATCTCAATCTTATCTCCTGTAAAAAACTATCACATTACATTGAAGCTACGTGAGTTGCTCACGCACAGGCTATGCCTTTGTGAGTGGCTTACGTGTACGAAATCAAATATTTTCTAGTTTATTGAAATAACTAATAAGTAGAAATATAAAATGAGATAAGATAGATAATAAAAATTCTAAATATTAAAATATTAGAATAACAACCTAACTAATTATGTATAACTTATGTACAGTTATTCAATTCAATAAACCTTGTTATTATTATTATTATTATCTGTAACAACTAATTTGCCATGTTGTTCAAAATTTGCAGAACAATTCTACTGTAGTGGAAGAGGAGTTATTGGTAGTGGAAGAAGAATTAGTGGTAGTAAGTATTAAAAAATTAGTATTAAATTACATAATATTAAATTATTTTATTACAGGAGGCACTGGAGTGAGTGCCAAATAGTAACAGTTAAAATGTAATGATTATTCATTATAAAAATAAATATATACACTGTGATTTTTTTTATCTCGTTACAGCACATATTACATGCATCGTTTTTTCATGTGTTTAAAATGTTGGTAACGTTTGAAATAAACTAATTTCATAGATGCCACTGCGGTAACTATGAAATACGTTTATTTCAAATGTTATCAAAATTTCAAACACTCATGAAAAAACGTTGCACGTAATATGTGCTGTAATGAGGTAAAAAAACTATAGTGTATATGCAATTTCAATGTGAGAATTCACGTGGAGCGTGTAATTGGCACTTTGAAACCAAAGTACACAATTTTAAGTGATACATTACCAATTTTAACACAGTTCTGGAGTCAATTTTTAACAGCAGCGACAACAACTTTCTATGTGACATGTGGAATACGCCTCCTGGGGATACCACATAAAAAAAACGTGCCGTCAACTCTACCTCATGGTGGTGTGGAAAGGTGTGCAGAGTACGTGCTTCATAAGCTTCTTTTAATAGCTATTAACATTTGAGGTAGGCAAGTACAAGCCGAGGCGAAGCCGCGGCTTGTTGCCTGCCGAAAATGTTAATAGGCGATACATTCCGAGTTGTTATCTTATTATATTTTTCCCGCTGCCTATCGAAATTTTTCTAGATTATTGAAAAAAATCGTTTGGTTTGTCACCTGACACCTGTGAGTGACACATGTCACATAAACACTTGCAATTATAAACAAAACGTCTAAAAGTCTGCATCTTGCTTTGCTAATTTTGTTATCCTAGGAAATTAATAATAATATTAAGTTCCGTTGTCAAGGGAAAGTAGCAAACAAATATAATCACCGACTTACACGTTTTGTTACTAAGGCTTGAACAGCAGCGGGAAAAATGTTTTAAGTGTCTTTATTTTAATATAGAAATAATCTTTTTGTAACCATTGTACATTTTCTGAATAAATTTACTAAATGTGTTTGAATTTAAATTGTTTTTAAATAAATTTTGACCACAAAATGTTATTTCATGTTATCAAATCTATTTTTATCAATAGTTAAGTCATATTTATTTGCCATGTCAGTGAATTTAATTACTGTAGATTCTTTTGATGGACGACGAAAGGCAACATATGACATGACATACGATAGTCCAAATGCATTTTCTAATTTGGCTTCAAACGAAGCAACCTTGGCACAAGCCGCTTTTATTTCTTACCTTAAGTCGTGCAACGTGTCGGAAATTACTTTATTTACGACAACTTTAAAGTCATTGGATTGCAATAGAAGTGCAACAACTTGCTTTGCGATTTCGGTAGCGTCCCATTGCTTCTTCGGTTTCCTGCTAGAATTTATAAATTGTAACACACATTATGGATTATAAGAGTACAAATAACTTACGAATAAAACTCCTTTCAGCTTGTGGGGTAACCGTGATGCATTAGTCGGAGCCAAATTCTTGCTTTTGCAAAATTTAGACCAATTTTTGGGAAATCTGAACAACGCTATTCCCTTACCTTGCTTTGTACTACAATTATCTGATGCACAATAGACCGTTATCACAGAATTAATACTTGTAGCCACTGCTAGAAGACATTAGTTATTGCCATGACAATCTGAAATTTTGTAGGTTATGTAGATGTAGCTTAAAATTTAAAGACACGCCCTTGTAGCGTATGCGTCCGGCTTCAATTTTGGGAGCGTTCAGTTACAGAGATATTAAATTAAACAAATGTTGTTGTCTTCCAAGCTGTATCAATAGTTTTAAAAAACATAAGAAATAGGCATCATAAATAATTGTTTTCTGTGATAATATCGCTATTAAAAGTACTGGGAAGTTTGTTTACAAAAACCCGAAAATAGAAATGGTGGAATGCAACTATAGTACTTTTAGTTGTGTAAACACGGCTTGTAGTCTTCTGCATTATTATATGGAATATATGATATGATAACCAGTTTTTGTTTAATAGTGTATCGATAAAATTACTTATTTGAACAGACGAAAAAACTCGACGAACTTCGGGTACATTATGACTGTTAATAGGGATTTCGCCCTTGGAGTCGAATAAGAGACTATTATGATCAGCAATGAAATGTATGCGGTGGAACATCCAAGGTAGGTGGCGTATTTTTAAGTAGCTAATTTTGTTTTTGAGTAACGTCATGGCGCCCAATTTGTATTAATCCTTCTGTTCAGTTTTATAACCCTAAGCATTTCTTAGCCTGGTCCTTACACCACGCCATATTCTGCCGAGAATTAAAAGAGCTAGCCGAGGCCTTGTCAACCCCTTCGTTTAAGGGTGGTACAACTTCATATATAAGTTTTGTTACTATCTCGATGCGACAGCAAGCTTTTGAATGAAATCGCATAACCGGAAGTATGGTGTTTACTCTCATGATTTTTCAGTTTGTTTCGATTTTTCAAATCCGGCTGTAACGATTTTTTTCAAACTTTACATTTTTATTACATTTTTAATGTGTATTGATCTGAGACAAGTGATTTTCCAGTTGAATACCTCAAATGGGTTTCTTTTGTTTTTTTCTTTCTGTTTTTATTGACTCCTAATTTAAATAGAACACCCGGTATATTATTAAATTTTTGAATTTAGTTTAAAATTTTAGAGAAAATTTGTCGCTTCAACTAACGCTCTATTTGGTACGGTTTCTGTAGAATTTGTATTTTTTTTTAAATTTTTGCAAATGCTTCAAGATTAAAAATTAAATTTTTGGCCAGTTATAAGATCACTGCAAAAGGAAGTTGGGTGCGTGTCTCACACCAGTTTTTTATTGCTGCTCTATTTTATAAAGGGTAGCTTATATAAGTATATACTCTCTCAAGTTTGCTTCTTATTGTGACATTTGTAATTACATTTAATTCCGTAGCAATAAAAGTATTAATACAGTATTTATTAATGTAAGATTTACAGTAGCCCTGTTTTTATTGTATTAGAATAATAGTTATTTAAGTAACAAGGAATGTAAGGACCTATTAACATTTGAGGTAGGCAAGTACAAGCCAAGACGAAGTCGCGGCTTGTTGCCTGCCGAAAATGTTAATAGACGATACATTCCGAGTTATCTTATTATATTTTTCCCGCTGCTTATCGAAATTTTCCTAGAATTTTTAAAAAATCGTTTGGATTGTCACCTGTCACCAGGATTAGTTTTCGTGAGTCGTGTTACCTGTGAGTGTCACATGTCACATAAACACTTGCAATTTATAAACAAAACGTCTAAATCTGCATCTTGCTATGCTAATTTTATTATTCTAGGAACTTAATAATAATATTAAGTTCCGTTGTCAAGAAAAAGCAGCAAACAAATATAATCACCGACTTCCACGCTTTGTTACTAAGGCTGTATCACTGATTTACATGATCAGCAGCGGGAAAAATAAGAAAAGACAATAAGAACATGAAGGCAACGGCGTCATATTTAAGCAACCATAGGCGTCAATTAATTCATGCGCTATTCACCTTTTCCAAGTACGTCACAGTGACGTTATAGATCTGTTCAACAACAGCTGATCGAGGACAAGCATTTTATGGTTGTTAGAGGACTTGTGGTGATTTTAGATTTTTTAGACGTTATAAGTGTAGTTTTTTTTATGAGTAATTAATTAGTGATTTTATGGATTTATTGTGTTATTTAAGACTATGGTGAGTCGTGGGTGATCAGTAACTACTCTCTGTGAGTGAACTATCTGGAAGGTAGAAGTATTTTTGATTTAATTTTTAAATAAATGTACCTAAATAAAAACGTATAGTCTGGATTAATTAAATCACCAGATGCCGTCGGTTTTCCTGGAAATTCCAAATTGGATCCAATTAATCAATACAGATGTTTTGATAATAGAAATGCGTTACCTGTTAAAAAGTGGTATGAACAAACTTATTCCCTCAGGAATATCTCGACCTCTTGTATCTCGCACACAAGAAAAACCAAAATATTTCTTTTCCGTCTCTCGGTTACTTCTATTTGAACACTCAAACACAGCACAACATCTGGGCATTTTTGTCGGCTTCAAGGTTATGTTTTTTATTGACTGTCAAATATGTTACTTAACCAACTTTTGGATTAAACTAGAGACCCTTACAATAAACTATTTTACAAGTCCATAACGTTCTTCAAATTTCAACTGAAAAGAGTATTTTAACCCGAAATACGAAAATCTTAATCATTTGTTGGTGTCATTGATACCCACATAACCACCAAAAGTTGTAATACAAATGAAGTGCTGCCATTATCTATTTACAGAATTAATAAACAACTCATAAACTACACTTATGTATTAAATAGCCTCAGTACAATGGACACAACACTTATAAAATTTGAATTTATGGAAAGCCTCAGAAGAAAGTTAAAGTTGCTTGTCCACGATCAGCTGTTAGGAGGAGTTTGTCACGTCACTTGGAAATACTTAATTACTAAGTAATCAGAAAAAATATATGCAACGATAAAGTTTATCTCCGAAACATTACGTTTACTGTGTAACTTATTTATGTACAGTTCTTCTAATGAAACTTCCGTTGCATGTAACTATGACGTCAATATCTGATCTACTGCAATAATAGAAAACTAAATTATTGCATACGGCTAAAACATAACTAATGAACATATGAGGTTGGCTGCACAATCGTCAAATTTTATTAGATGCCAAAGATGAGAACTAAAGTTATTTATGAGAAATGTCGAATAAGCATTTGGAAAGTCTTGCAAAGGAACTTGTTGCTTCATTAATAACATATTTCTAACAGAAACGTGATAACGGAAGCTTTTTTATACCATTGAATGTCGGCGGGAAGCTAATTTGCAGTTCTTTTAATTAGCTAATTAGCTAATCCTGATTTATAAAAATTTACTTTAGCGGGTTGCGGTAGCATTAAATATCAGTATTTCAACAGTAAGATGTACATCTCAGACAATAAAATGAAATTTTGACTTCTCCACAAGAAAGAACAATTGTCGTCGAAGGGATTCGAACTCGGTGCAATTTCAGCACCTGGAAGAGCGATTTCAACGATTGACAGCAGCCTGGACGCAATCCGTCCCCTAGTCGTGTTCGGCCACGAAAGAACGCCTCGCATTTGTGCTCGCGTCTAGATTATGTACCGCGCGCTAATTGTTGTCCATATTTATCACTTTTACAACATTACTCTATATCTGCTGAGTCCCATTTTCGTCAAGGGTAAAGCCTTATTAGCGATGTGCAAATTATTACTTTTCCACTGTCAACCGCTGTCTACAAAAGGTGAGTGCAGAGCCAGATTAAGGGGGGTGGGGCTAAGGGGGCTGCAGCCCCGGGCCGCATTTAAGCAAAACGTACATTGCGCCAGCAGCTACGCAGTAATGAACGGTTTTCATTGGTAAGCGCCGAACAACAGTACGGATTGCCGATAAGGTACTGATCGTGAGTACGTTTTGCTCTCAATGCTCGAAATTGAAATCCAAAAGCGTTTTTTCAGTACCAAAAAGAAAACGCAGAAAAAAATGTTTTGTCCAAGCCAGACAACGAAGAAAAAATCTCTGTTCATTTCATGTTGCGCAGTCGGTGTGGAGATGGTTGTTCGAAAAAAAAGGCTAATATACCGAAAGACTGTCGCCAACAGTTATATTATTCTTTCAATAATATTTTAATAGCATCGTCTGCAGCTGAAGCGGATGACGCATTAGAGAGATCCACCAATATGGAAATTGCAACAAAATATCCCACCTGCTTACAATACATAACCAAATATTGGACTCGTCGACAGGATTGGTTTTTAGCTTATCGCGATGGTACAACTCATGGGTATCAAACTAACAATTTTTCAGAAGTGTGTGTTCGCCTATATAAAGAATATTCGGTAACCCCACCTAAGAAAAGCTCCTTTCGGTGCTTTCCAAGAATACTTGGCCTCACTGTTTCGCTGGTACAATGCAATGTTATGAACAAGTTATTTATAAAAAAAAAATTGCCGACGACCATACCTCAAAAGTTGATGTTGCCTTCATTTTCGGAGGACCTATCGTATGAAAACGATCCAAGACTTCAGGAAGGTTCCTGGCGACCGGAATCGTGTACACATATGTACACCGCACAGCACGTTTAGGCACCCCCCAATACGAGGGAGGGATCTAGTGGGCTTGGACTTTCGCCAAAAGATCCGCACAGCCGAGACGGAGATTTGGTATAGTGGGTTCATTAGTCGGTTGGCACGAATTTTAGAGATATTGGACTCAGAGTGGTTTTCTATATGAGGGAATTTCAATACTTCGTACACTTCGTGTCGAAGTAATATTGTACTCTCTCGTTGCAAATCGTACAACGTAGTGCCCCTTGTTGATTTCACTTGTACAACAATGGAACAATATTACATTAGACGACTAAGGAATTTTGCCAACAGAAGGTGTAATAGCGAGCTCGCATCGAAGGTATATCAATCGAAAGCCTCCTACATAACAAAAGAAATTATATTAAGAATTGACAATTTCACATACAGTGTCTAGAGCGAAACCGAAGAACACTTGTTATATCAGGTTGATGTCGAAACTGGATGCTGCACATGCCCTGTTGGTCGTCTGGGCAAAATTTGTAAACGCCAAGCTGGGGATTATTGGTTTAATTATGGCCCAGAAACAAATGATACTGATGATCGTTTTCTTATTGTACGCTTGGGTTTGAGAAAAAAATGCTAAAAGTAAAGATTTTTAGAGGCCGCTGAAGATAGTTGCCGTGGAAGCGCAGGATGATACGAGCACATCAAAGTCATTATGCCTTAAGAGTCAAAATGATGAACAGTCTCACGTTGGGATCACAGGTAACATATTATCTGGCATTGAGAGTCAAGTGCAATGTGATCCGGAAAATTTGTTGGATGAATTGATCACTCTTATGAGGGAACGTCATGAGAAATTTGGCACTTCTGCTGCTTCTGTAGTTAAGTTTTCAACGCGCTTTAAAAACATTACAACTAGGAGTGCCTGGGATAGTTTTTTGAATTCCGTGGGATGGAGTATTCCTCTGAGACGTTCTCGTGGAGCAATGAAAGTTTAGCCAACTTCCACTGCCAGAAGAAGGCTTAATGTTACCAGAGGCAGCAAAAGAATGCCGAGTGGTAGACCAGCTGAAGAGGCAAAAAGAACAAATCAGAAGAGAAAAAAGAATCTCGCCCTAAATGTGGAAAGCAACGTCGCAAATGCTAAATTCCATGCAGTGGTCATTAAATGAACGAATGAAACAAATTTTTGTTTGTTAACTTTGCAACTTTTTGAATGTTTGTTTTTGTTTAACATTTGTGTACCTGTCTCAATACATAGCTCGATTCCGAACCTATATTACCGCCCTACCTAGCCGCCTTCCCTTTAGGCAATTGCATGGCACCATTTGGCAAAACGTACGTGCGGTCAGTACCTTATCGGCAATCCGTACTGTTGTTCGGCGCTGACCAATGAAAACCGTCCATTACTGCGTAGGTGCTCGCGCCATGTACGTTGTGCTTAAATGCCCCCGGGCCACCGAATTTCGAGGGCCTCGAAAAGATTCGAAGGTTATAATCTAGTGCGGTTTCTAGTCATTTAGATCCCTTTGTAGCTGTTGCATAAATGGGAATGGGGCCTCTAAGAGAATTTAGCCCTGGGCCTCACATATCCTTAATTCGGCTCTGGGTGAGTGACAGGGATTAGCTATAATTGTTTGACGTTATAATACACACACGGTCTGCTGAATTGTGTGACAAACTTTATACAGCCTGGGCATTTTTTTAAATGCTCCACATACACACGACAACATTTAAATGACAGCGACTGTCAAGACAAATGCGTGTTTTAAAAATGATTTTTTTAAAATGCGGTATTAGTAGAATAGGGACCTGTTGTTTTGAATTTAGTATAAACTAGCTGTCCCGGCAAAAGTTGTTCTGACCAAAAATAATTTGTCTCTGAAACCCCGTTTCACCACTATAGAGTTTTAATTTTATGTCATGTCCATCGTCTTGGACTTAAAAATAAATGCAGTTTTCGCAATCAACGTCCCAAAAAACGTCAATAACGACACTCATATCGATTTGTAGGCTTATTTACCCCATTTTACTCCCTAAGGGGTGGCGAACCCGACAGACGTTATCCTGCCCAAACGTTGGTTTGCCTGCTATTAGCAGGTTCAGCAAATGTTTTTTCGATATTCGAATTTTCGATTTTTATCATTTAAAATGATATTCGGGGGTGGTGGGGGGTGAAATTTTGGGGTTATATGTTCTGATATGCGAGAAATCTTAAAACAAATTAAAAGAAATCTTCAAAAAATTTAAAAAAAAATCCTAGAACCCGATTGCAACGCCACCTACCGGGTCCAATTGTGAATCTAAACCATTCAGGCACCCACTCAAACACACACAAAAAAAATTCATAAAAATCGGTCAAGCCGTTTAGAAGTTCAGTCACATACACGCGTACAGAAGAATTATATATATAAAGATTTTCATTTAAAAAAATATTGGGGGGTGGTGGGGGGTGAAATTTTGGGGTTCTATGTTCTGATATGCCAGAAATCTTAAAAAAATAAAAAAATAAATTCGTCAAAAAATTTAAAAAAAACCTAGAACCCGATTGCAGCGCCACCTACCGGATCCAATTGTGAATCTAAACCATCCAGGGACCCACTCAAACACACACACAATTTCATCAAAATCGGTCAAGCCGTTCAGGAGGAGTTCAGTCACATACACACGTACAGAAGAATTATATATATAAAGGTATGAATTGTGTAATCTATTTATAGTGCCGTGTAAGTACATCTTAGAAGTTTATAGTTTTAATATTTTTCTTGAGAGAGGTTTCGAACTCTAAGAATTCGTAGTTGATGACAGAATGCTATTTACAAGCAGGTATTTTTTGGATAGCTCAAAGATTGGCGCTAAACTAGAATGTGAAGATTTTGAAGGCTTTCACGGCAATTGTAATTAAGTAACAAATATCTTCCGGAATCGGACCGTGTCATTATTGAAGGCGAAGAACTCAACGTTTTGCCAACTTTCATAAGGGGCTTCATCAGGAGGAAAATCAAAAGAGCACAGTAACTCAACGTGTAAACCACGCCAAATGTGAAACTCTTATTAAAGTAACGCGTTAGCGGAAACAGATGAAGCTGGCTATGGTTAAACAGAAATTACTAAAAATTTAATTTTTTTTATACCAACTTAAAGCAACAGGTGGTGGATCTTAAAAACGGACTTTAGTTCAGGTTGTTACAATTTAGGGTTTGCTTAATATTAGATGAAATTTACAGGTTTAAAAATATATATTGTAATGATTGCCCTTACATGGATTGTTATTTGATATTAAATAAATGTTATCTACTCCAGTGGGATAAGTAATGCATTACGTCATTCATTTGACACTATTTCAGTTAGGTAATGAAGCTCATTACACCACTCAGTTATGTAATGGTTTCATTACGTAACTGAAATAGTGTCAAATGAATGACATTGTTACGGTATTAAAACAACTTTACGACACCCACCCAAGGTGAGCATCGCACCACGGAATCAGTCCTGGAAAACTGGCACACTTGCCCTGAGATTTGCTAGAAACAGGCTAAAGGGCCACGGCTGGAATGCTCAGGGAGTCGGGCGTGAGTCACACGATGCGTTCTGGGCAAGCGTGTTGAGGCATATATATATGGTACGTCAAAATTATGAGGGCGCCACCAAGCCTGTCTTAACTCGAATAACCGGGCCTGGGCGGTTAAACGGGAGCGAAGCATTCAAGACACTCCGTCGATAAGAATTCTCATGAGCTGCAAGCTCAAATAACAATTTCGTACTGGAATGGTAATATTGGGACTCTTTGGCCGAGACTGCGCAATCACTGGACCTACCTGCACGCTCTGATCTCTCACGTCTCGCCGTACACCAATCTTTACACTGTAAAAGGCGCTATCTGAAACAAAGCATGCACAGGTCGAATAGGAATAATACGTCCCTTAACTAAATATGCGTCTATTGATCGCTAATTACATCTGGGCAGCAAATCGTGCCGCCAAGCTTATGTTACTGCTTACGTTAAGCACCAGCTGATGGACGCGCTGTGCTAATGAACAACACGCTATGGGTGGCCGGCCGTAGTGGGCTCGACCCTTTACATATTAGAGTACAGTTTAGAAATACGCGCTCCGGCAAAAGGGCGCGTTAGTGCGCGATAACAGTGCTACAATATAGTGAAGCTCGCGCACCCAACGTTACTGAATTAAAAGCTAGCACAAACGTAACACCAAGACATGGGCGCAGAGTTCTTTAGCTATTTAGGCGATGAAACGCGAAACTCGCGCACATGAACTTACTAGCAGGCTACCAAAGTAGCGTCTTGCAGCATGGTGGCCTCAAACCGGCATTAAAAGCCGCGACAAGCAAGCAAGGGGCATGCATCCGCCCACATAAAGTTGAGCACAAAGCACCAAAGCTCGCACAAGTGACAGTTACTATGTTTAAATGGTTGCAATTACAAATACCTTAGTCCGCAGACGGTCCATGAGAGTGGCGTGCAGTCAGTTGGTAGAAGGCGGCAGTCTGTGGCAGCTCAATCACCAAAACACGACATTAGTGGTAAACGGGCTGGAATCCGCCAAGATGGCGGCGTTAGGACGCTCTCCTGAGAGCACACTACAGCGGCAAAGAGGCCTACTTCGTCCTGCCTAGAAAGATCCTCGAAACAGCGAGTTGCAAGGGGAAAGCCCCCTTTCTCACAAACGCAGAACTGGCCCCAAGAAGCCCTTCACACACCTACGCCTTAGCGTAAAGACGTGCCACTCACACAACCACACGCGACCTCTTAAAGGATGGCATATTCGACAACATTCGCTGAAACAGCACGAGACGGGAAAACAGGCTGGCGTCCCCGCAAATAGCGGAAACGCCGCGAAACGGCACACTCTGCGACTTCTTCGATCAACGGCCTGACTTGAACTCCTCAAGCAAAAAGCGTTAGGACGCTTGAAGTGGCGTGAGCCAAACGGCGTTGCCACGTGACTCTCGGCAGCCAATGGCGATGCGCTCCATAAAACAAATTAATTCCGGTATCAAAGACAGCCAATGACGAAGCGCCTCAACGGAGTGATTTCTAGAAGTTTCGGAATTCTTGCGAGCGATAACACCCGGCTGCCAAAGTAGCAGCAAAGGGGTGCTCCAACTGACGAGAAATACTGCGTTTGGGGCCAAATATGTGCAAAATCATTATTGTAGAATTAGGCGATGGAGCCAAATAAGTAACTAAAAGGGTTTTGCATACGGGCACGCTGCCCTAAAGCCTAGGTGGCTACTTAAAATACCACAATGACCTGACAACATAATGACATTTGCCTACTAAAATATTTTTGAAAATGACAGATCTGACATTTCTCTTAATGCACTTTTCTCAATTTTAGGCAGTCGTAGATAAAATTTTGTACAATACATGTGTGATAATCTGATAATGCAACATTAATATACTTCTGTGCTTACATAACTCGTGCTACGCACTCGTTTGTAACTTACACACACGTATATTAATGATGCTGTTATCCCACTTGTATAGTAAATAACTATTAATAACCTAATTTTTGGGCAATTTATAAATCGCACAATTCTCAAATTTAATACTTTTGTACTGTGCTTTTAGTTTGCTTGTCAGTCAATTACGGCCGGTTAAAAATGAAATGTAATAATTAATTACGCATTAAAATGGTTGTATGCCCCTCTTTCTATTTTATCTAATTGCAAAAACTGATTACGCTAACTCTCGGCATGCATGAAACTGCAATATCTCAAGGTGAGTTCCTAAACGGACTTTATTCTATATGAATGCGCGGTTCTTGGTAGATCAAATAATTTTCAATCTGACAGATGACACATAATGTCGCTGGTGCAATATGGCGTATCTGAATGTTTAAACTCGTGAAAATATTGTGCAAAACGCGTCAGGTAAGTTATTTAAAATTTTCCCGCTTGGCAACTAAACTCGATTTTGTTTTAAGATGTGGTCACCGCTCCTTCGTTGTCTTGACGTCGAAATCACGCCACGCTTGCAATTGTTTAAGGATGCTTGGCTTCTCGCCAAACCCGACACAATCTATTGACGCCACTCGATTTCCGAAAAACACAAACCAACTGGGCCCTTGGGAAAACGCTATACCCCTCCGGAAAGGTTTGATCTCGGATTTTAATGCGTTTCCGGAACTCTGACACCTAAATCGCAGGCTTAAACTTACCTCGTTTGCTGACTTCGGAGCTGCTCGTAGTAATGCTGCTTGGATTTCCTGCTGGAGATGCTTTTCTGATGCAGGTATCGACGGTGGCACTCTTGCAGACTCTGCCGAAGACATGGACAACTATCGTTCCGTTTTTGATGCTCCCTGGCCTGTAGTCGGATCTCAAAATTCTCAGCCGCTCGCTCACGACGTTCTCGGAGATGTGGCGGAAACTTCCACAAACACTCCACCTAAACACTAACATGGGCACCAAAAAAAGGCAATACTACTTTTTAACTGGTAAAATTCTCGTTTATTACTATAAAATGTATTTAAAGGTGGAGCACAAATCTGACAACTTCTAATAATTTTTATTCAGTTGTGCCCCTTGTTTTTTTAAAAACAAAATAGCATCATGTTACTAGGATACTTGAACTGCTTATATTAATGGAAATTAATTTTGATAATAAACGGTTACAAATGGAAGTAAATTTGAGTACATAATTAATATTTAGAATTTTCTTAAATCTAAATTATGGTCTTCAACCTTATAATTAAAGTTGTCCGATAGCGTTGAACACACAAACGTTAGTTATTTATTATTGTCACTGCTCTGCTTTGCACGATTGCACTTTATTTTTAAAATACACTGATTTTTGAGTTCACCATTTTCGCATCACTATCTTCTGTTGCTTTCTTCTAACATTGCTCTTTGCAATTTTCTATATTATATTATGCTTTATCTTGCTTTACCTTTCTGCTTTGCTCACTATTTTCACTATTATTTGCTTTTATTTAACAACTACGCTCCTTTAAAAATGCAGCTAACAAACCTTTTTTGTCAAATAAATTTTATGTGGTCTGGGTTTACATGTGCACAAACCTTTCTTTTTAAATTATATTAATTTATTTACAAGCCAATTCAAACCCTTTGAAATATGCTTTGCCTCTCCGTGCCTTTATCCAACTAATTACTGTTTCTCGCATCTCATTATCAATGCATTTAATATTTTACTTTAGTTTAAAGTTGCAATTATATAAAATATCCCAATTCTGAGCTTATTGAATCGGTTAATTATCCTCCACTGCAAACCAAGCCAAGTTGTGGGCTTAATACCATCTCAATATATGCAAATACGTACTTAATAAAAAACACATTATTTTGGAAGTATAGTCATGACATTTTTTTAAAATTTGGAACTGACAGTGCGGATGTCAAGTAAATGGATACAGAGGTGATCTTGATAGGAAGAGTCTTTCTTCAATAAATCAAATTTTTAACTGTTGAACGCAGCCATAGCATCCACTGCTGCCAATATGCGTATAATTACCCGAAATGCGGGTATTTCAGTCATTTATTGCGGGTAATTACGCGGGTATTTAATATTACGAATAATTTCGGGTATTATGAAGCTGAAGCTACGCTTTGCTTTATTTCTTCAAGAATTCAAACGTAAAAAACAAAATTAAATAAATATTAATAACTTTCTACCCCATTTTATTCTAAAATGAACTCATTGAAAAAAAAAATGAATAATTTTAACCCTTTAGCGCTTTTTAGTTTTACCCTCTTTACGTCCGTTTGGGGTAAAATTTAAAAAAAAAACGTTCAATTGCTTTCTAAAGATTTTAAGAAGACACCTATGTGCCAAAAACGAATGTTGTAACTCAATAAACACAGAAGGTTCAATAATTCACCCCCGTTGCACCTCTAAGGGTTGATTCGGGAAAAATGCTCAATTACGTTTTTAGATATTTGTATGGGCAACCTGTGTAAGTAGGGTGACCACTTTTCAGTTTATACTGGGTGATTATAAATGCTCTTTAATTAATTTTGTACGGTTTCTGTAGAATTTGTAATTTTTGAAAATTTTTGACAAATGCTTAAAAATTAAAAATTAAATTTTTGGCTAATTACGAGATCACTGTAAACGGAAGTTGTGTGCGAATATCACACAAGATTTTTTTACTTCAAAGGATTTATGTTGTATTTTTAATAAATAAATTGCAAAATAATTAAAACTTGAGTTTTATTAAGTTATTGAGTATTATAATAATAAACATTAAAAAAAATATTTGGTTTCGCGAGTTTTCTGCTGTTTTGCACTTGCGGGTAAAGTCGGGTATTTTCGGCATGTGTTGTGGGTATTCGGTAATTTTACGAACGGTAGCGCTGATAGCATCATTTTGTAGCTAACTTCAAGCGTCAACATTTAACCCGCGAAAGTGTTGATAAAGAATATCGGTTTTTCTTAAAACTTAATCGATAGAATGTCGAAACGTCTAAGCACAGGGCAGACTAACACTCTGTTTAACTATTTCCAATCACCCAAAGAAAAATCAAAGCCCAAGGACTTGAATGCGAGCTTAAATGGAAACTCTAACCTCAAAAAAGCCGAAGAAAAAATGAAAATTAACAATGGTAATATTTAATTATGCTGTACAGCAAATATGACTCTAATTATCACTTCTAGACAGTGACGACGATGTGAAACCAAAATCCAAGAAGCGCACCCGAATCGCCGTTGTGGACAGCGATTCTGATACCGAAAACACCGAGTCGCCCGCTAAGCCGTCCAAAAAGACCAAGAAGGCGAGGCTGCGCTCCAACGACACGTCTGAGGACGATACAGAAGATTCCAAAGCTGAGCGCAACAGCTTGAAGTCGTTTAGCTACGACAAGTCGAGCGACAATTCAGACAAACGAAGCGTGGAGAATAAAATCGGGTCGAGCAAGTCAAGTCCGGTCTCCAGCCAGAGCAATGACAAGGCACTTGCAGATGGTGGGAACTGGCTGCACAACAGGCTGGACTTTTTGAAGCCAGAACGCATCCGGGACCTTAACCGCAATCGCCCTGGCCACCCCGACTATGACGAGAAGACTCTGTATGTACCGGAGGATTACCTGTCTAAGCTGACGCCAGCCATGCGCCAGTGGTGGATCCTAAAGAGCAAGCACTACGATTGCGTGCTGTTCTTTAAAGTTGGCAAGTTCTACGAGCTGTATCATATGGATGCCGTGATTGGTGTCAACCATTTGGGCTTTACATACATGAAGGTGAGAATGTACTATTAAATAGACTTAATATTTTTTGATATAGAAAAGCATTGCAACTTTTGAAGTTTTGTTTTTTTGTTAGGGAGAATTTGCGCACTCTGGATTTCCGGAAGGTGCGTACGGGAAAATGGCGAGCTCGCTAGTGGAGCAGGGCTTTAAAGTGGCACGAGTGGAGCAGACGGAGACCCCTGAGATGATGGCTGAGCGCTGCAAAACTACCAAGAGGTCTGGGAAATTCGATAAGGTCGTCAATAGGGAGATTTGCCAGATTACAACGCAAGCTACGTGTGTTTACGGGGCACAGTTGACTGATGCCAAGCAACCTCTGCCTTGTTACATGCTTGCTATAGCGGAGAAAGTAAGTTATTTGAGTTTTAAGTGGCCGTTTCTAATTGAATTCCGTTCGTAGCCTTTCACCAATGGAAGTAAGTTTGGAGTCTGCTTCATTGACACGTCTATTGGCACCTTTCATTTGGGGCAGTTCGACGATGACAAGCATTGCTCCCGAATGCTAGCACTTCTGGCTCAACATTCTGTTGGTTTAGTAAGTACAGTTGATATTTATTCGAGTATTTGCTGCTTTCGATAAAAATTGTTACGTATTTTACAATATGTTACATAACTGTCAAAGGTGTGTTATGGAGCACTTAACATTTTTGTTTTTCATTGGGGGAGTGCGATATTTCAAGATTTTTGTAACGAGGTGGGAAGACGGAAAATAACTTAACGGACTTGGGGCGTGTGCAAGGAAGTTATAAACGATAATCGCGTAGCGATTGTTCTATGGGTTTATGTACTGCACTGCACACCGTTATGACAGCAATGCGTCACGATGCAACTTGCACAAAATAATTTCTCGCGACTGTTAGTGCCAATCGCAAAGCGCTTAGTTGTGGGATAAAATGCAAGAAATTTCAAGTTAGTATAAAATACTGATGATGCCGCGTCTTTCAATCGACGACTTAACCTTTTCTACTAATACATTGAAGCTCTCTTTTGACATTCGGTAAAATGATTTTTGGTCATGTCGGGAGAGCTCTCTTGTAATGTTTCTTTTACTCGCATTGATTGCTAATTGATTTTAATTAAATAAATCTCGGATTAGTAAATATAAATTATTACATTTTGTCTACGGCTGTGCGAATCTATGATTTTTCGAACCGAACACGAACCAAACTTCCAGCATTTTTTCCTCAAACTTTATCGAGCCGAAATCGAACTCTGAATAGACTTTATCGAATGAAATTTTGTGTGAGCTACCAAATTAAAATTAAAGCATTGAAACAATTTCAGGAAAAAGAATAATTTTTCTTCCAGAAATTTAAAAATATTTTTAAATTAATTGAAGAATGGTCTGGGTTGATTTTTTTTATAAGTACACATGTTGAGATTGTAATGCGGCTTTTATTCAGCCCCATCTTACGTTGATTTGAATTTTTAATTGCCCTTTATTTGCTAGCTAACTCAGTCATCAATGCAAAAGACTCGTTTCTTACTTTAGTATGGCTATGGGGATGCTATACAGCTTTGCTCTGAGCCTGCCTCGTTTGCACCTATAATTCTGAAATTGAACACTCTAACCCCACTAGATATAAAAGCCTGCGTATATAAATGCTATGTACCTCAGATGAAGATATACATACAAATAAATGAAATATAAACAACAATGTGCAAATGCTATACGCCGTCAATAATAAACGTTTAATCAAAGCTCTACAGGCTAAAGGCTACGTTCTACACCCATTTACATTATAACTTGTACAGAGTACAAAAAAATAAAGTATCAAGTATTAATACTAACAAGACAGTCTGCGAAACATGATGTTAACACTTCACTCAGTTTACTTTAATGTGGTATGAGTTATGCGTAACTACTACCCATTTAACGCGGTATGGCGTATATTTAGCCACTACCTGCTTTAAAGCGGTGGGGCTCACGTTCAGCTTCTACCCACTTAATGGCGTACGTTTAGCCACTACCAATTACTCGATGACTCACACAACACCACGTTCAAAGATGATGCAGTATTGCACAATCAGCTGCTATGTTCCAAGTATTAAGCAATACAGCCCTCGATTGTGCTCTTGATCACATAACTTGCTTTTACATAAACTAACCTGATTTCGCAATCGTTGCTTGCGAAAACCTGTATCGAACTTATCGAATGCCGTCACTGCAGTTGCCCTCTGCGCAGAATTATCAGGACCCCATTATTGATTTCCAAGGTGTCACTAGGCTCGCCAAGTTGTATATCAGCTCCAAGAAAACAAAGCTTTGGCTGCTAATTTAAGCACGCCCACTCGTACGGTAACGATTTCACTTCAAACCTTCTTGCGTCGGCCCTAGCTCGAGGCCTCTGCGCACTATCGCAATCTGCATGTGACTGGCAACTTCCCACACAAAAAAGCGTGCAAGAACATTGCATCACCATGTCCTTCCGGTTTGTTTTGCTAAGCGCATATTTTAAATACTACATTCTTAACCTAATGGTTACAATAGAACAAGTTACAGTTCAGCTTCACTCTAGCGTTTTAAATATTAAATAGCTCAAATGAGGCTCGTTATACTGTTGAGATGAATTGAAAAGATTACATTTATTAACCCTGCAGTGGTCGCGCCCAATTTCATGACACGGCTGGTCACGCTAAGTCTCCTAAATCCAAAAATGACAATAACTTTTAATATTAAATGTTTATTTGCTATTACCAAGATTTTCTCTTATATTTCAGTTGCTGCTAACATTGAAAAAAATAGTGTTCTATTTATTGTTTTCTATTTTTCTAGATCATGCCAATTTCATAATAGTAAACACAGCCTCTGATGGATTTCAAGATTTTTACTTTTCTATATACATTTATGAACAATGTTTCTAACATTTAGAGTGTTACGGTCTAAAACGGGTTTTACGACACCGCACCGTCGCATACAAAAACTAAATGGCCGGCGCGGACCTGGGTATGTGTGATAAAGGTTGAAAGACGACGGAGTCTCCTGGGAACCTCTATGAAGAGCGATATGCGTCACGGGCCACATCGGCCTGGGACTTAATGCCTCGAGAAAACGCGTTCGTGAATATAGCTGTGTCTAGCCAGATCTACGCCGGCCAATCATGGCACAGCGCGCAACACAATCGCTGCACGCTTCACTGCATGCGGGCGAGTCTAACAGAAGGCTGTCCTTGTTGCTTCCACGGGCTGAATTTTAACTAACTCGAAATCAACGCGCTTACAACTGCTGGAGTATGCAGGTGCAAGGAACACAGTGAAAGGGGTGTATAAAATTGATGAAATAGAAACAGCGGTACCAGGAATGTACAAATTTTGAGAAAGACTATGCCTGATGCTAAATTTGCAGTTTTCTGCGATGGGCTTTAAGTAGTTAAATGAATTACTAGGAGCTACAAAATGGCCTGACAAGAGGTAGAACAAAACAATTAATTTTCGTCATTTAGATTTTACAAAAATATTTTGTTTTAACAAAATTAACAGGAATTTGATCGACTGCACTGCTGGAATTGTTTTTTAATGTTTTTAAAATATCAACAATCTCTTTGTCTGTTAAAGATCTTAGGTAAATTGATCAATTGTGGTTTACTATATTGTTGTTGGTAATAGTAATTTATGATACAAGTGCGTAAAACTACTCTTTAGGCACGAGTGTGGTAGAGTTAAAACGCGAGTGAGCGAGCGTTTTAAACCCCGCGAGTGACTAAAGATGCTTTACGCATGTGTATCTTACAACACGTAGGAAACACGGTAAATACATCAAAATATATTAAATGTAAATCAAGATTAGTAGGAATTTTGCGTAGTTAAAAATTGTAAAACACGATGCTACTGACGACTTACACTAACTAAAACATGTTAGATATTAAACAGTTGTTTTACAACTTAAAACTGCCAGTTAAAAGTCAATATTACACACTGCCGTAGATAAAATTTATATTGTGTGTATTTTGAGTGACGCAAACAACTTTCAATATGATTTTTTTCATATTTCTTCAAATAAGCAAGTTATAGCAATACAAAGAATTAAAAAAAATCGTTTTTCTTGCATAACTTAAAATAGAAGGCTGTGAAAAATAATTCAAACTAGAAATACGGTTTCCGGTATAGTAAGCCATGATCAGTTGAAACGATTTTTTTGCAATTGCGAATGATGAAAGAGGTATTTTGAGTGGCTCGGTTAAAATAGACACGCTGTATAATTGATTCACGTTGTTTCCTCCTCCCAGTAGGCTATTATATTGTAACGACCTTGGGATCAGGCCATTGCAAACATATGACTCAGCGTCCCGAGCATTCGAGAACGACCTAAGGCGGGGGCAGTGTCACGACCTTAAGCCGGTTCACGTGCGGACGGATGAGTCACACCCGTCGAGAAACGACGTTGGTGACTCATGCGCGCGAACACGTCAGCGTTGCGGGAAGGATCGAGCAAGGTCTGGACGCTTCCGGAATTACTCACCCGGCGCATATATAAATACGCGAAAAGGAAATAAGAGGACAGTCGAAGTCCGAGTGCCGACTCTATCTAGCTTTGAAGTACGCGGAAGTTGCCACATAAATAAAACCGTGTGTACATAAAATCTAGCCATATAAACAACGCGTTGTAAATAAATCTAGCCAGATAAATTATTAATGTTTAAGTCGCGTGAAAATAAATGAAGTGTATTTGTTGTTAGAAATACAGTAGAACTCGCTTTTAACGATCACGGTTACAGCGAATTCACGTTTATAACGAATAATTTTGAAGGTATATTTGAATTACATTTGATTTAATGCATGTATTTCATGTTTATTACGAATTCGTTTCACGGGAATAACGAACCAAAATTTAAGAATACATTCTCAGAACTGATCCTTTTCATCTCCTAATAAAATGTAACTGAAAGATATTAGGTATTTTGTTGTGGCAACATTATAATAAGGAAGGTTTTCTAGGAAAATAGTGGTCAGTTAAATTTCGTAGGCCACTTTCTCTAGCTCTCTCTAGCACTCTGTACAATAGCGAGAGATAATGGGCATTGTAAGCAACTCCGTTTTTCTTAGAATCCAGCAGCTACCTGCAGGATCCAGTTCTTCGAAAAGCGATAATGGGTTTCGCCCGATGTTATGGCTCAGTTCTGTTATCGCATTCTGCAAAACGAAAGTGTTGCGTCATAGCCACGTCTTAGCTATTGCATTTAACAAAACCCTTTACAGGATTAAAAGTACAATAGCTATAAGACGTTGGCCTATAACGCAACAAAAAGAGTTACAAAAATCTTGAAGTGGATGTATCTTGGTCGTTCCTTTACTGACATTCCGTATGTACCTACGCATTTTCTAGTTGTGGAAAAATGTCGGGAGTCAAACGGAAAATTTTATCGGTTTCCGAAAAAGTAGAAATTATACGGAAGTTGGAAATTTGCTCAAATTATGACCTTCTTGGGTATAACGAATAACGGTTATTACGAACAAATATAGCAGTCCTGTGGAATTCGTTATAACCGAGTTCTACTGTAGTTTCTGATTAGTGTATAAATAATTTGTGTTCCGCCTTAATAGTCTTGTGTTTTGTAAATAGTAAAAATAAATTGCTGTAAATAAATGCTTAAAACAAGAAGCGGCATATAATTTTTAATAGCCCGAGAATGTAAAAACGTAACAATATGTTTTCATTGGGTTGCATGCATGAATTGTGATAGAAGTTAAATTGTAACATGAAAAAACTATGACATTTTTTACAACTGCTTTGTCGACATTGCAATTTTAAAGTTAAAATGCCGAAAATTGTATGGAAGAAGACAAAAACTTAACTGGCAACAGTGCGGTCCTTCAAATATCATGATCACAAATTATCGTAAAAACAACATAACGCAATTTTGTCATGTAGAGTTATTTCACATGCGTACCAACAAAAATGTCACCCTTACACAGCCTGCTGGGAGGAGGAAACATCATGAATGGATTATATAGACAATTCAACACATCTGTCAAATAATTCATATAGACCAATGACAATGTAGCGTTGCTCTGTTTTCAGCCAATAAAAAAGAATTATATTGACATAACCATTAATGGTTCCAAGCGGCATAATTTTTCGACATTTTCGATGTGATGACAGTTATTATAATTATTCGTTTTGGTTGCTCCTATAGAAACGAACTCACAGCAATCCAAATTTCACGTAAAAATTTGCTCTCAAAATGAATTTTTACAGTTATATTCGTTGAATTATTCCTCGAATACCATTCTTAGTCAAAGTTAAGTACAGGCAGACCTCGTCATTCGCGGCTTTGCGGTTCGCTGATTTGATTTTACGCGGGGCACCTCTGTGCTCCCTTTTCTTTGCGGATTGCTTTGCCGTTCGCGGATGGTATTGCCTACTGCTTCAAATTTCACACACAAAACGGCCGGTCTTATAAAGGCCATTAATCTGACGTTAACTTTAATTTGCTGTTAAAATAAACAAAAGCACAAAAAAAATTGTTTACTAACGAATAAAATGTAAGCGCCAACGTTTCGATGAGCTTTTGTTTATTTTAACAGCGATTTAAAGTTAACGTCAGATTAGTGATAGTCCAGTAACCTTGTCGCCTGAGAGTACGGGGTACTTTGCGTCAAATCCGGTAGTTCTGATTTTTTGCAGAGTTGTTTATGATGTTGGCCCAATGAATAATCTAAGTTTGTGACCTCGAGCTCCGAACGCAACTTTGTCAAAAATCGAAAAAACCGCGATAATTTCGGCTTTTATTCAGATTTTGGCAATTAACACCCTAAATCGCTAGTTTTGATGGTACCTTCTCACACCGTTTTTAAAGTAGATTAAAATTGCTACAATATGAGACTAGAATTGTCTCTGGAGACCCAATAGTTTCCGAGATAAAGTCTTTCAAAGTTTATCATTTTTTTGAACTTCGCAATTTTTTGCGATATTTTAGACGCGACTCGAACAACTCTGGCGGGATGTAGTTCCAATTATCTCCGACGGAGTGTGCTAGTGTTGCTCCTGTGAAGTCACGAATGCGACCCACCTGTAGCACGTTTATAACCTACATAAACTTTTTTTTTATTTCAGTTTTTGTCTGGCCTGCTGCCCATGACCTGAGTGCCGTTTGAACTCAAAATTTACAGAATGTCGGATCCCAGTCCCAGCGTGGGTTTGTGTTTTATATGTAAAGAGACTTTAACTAAAGGTGAAGTGCGGTTAGTGAAGGAAAGAGGTGTAAAAACCCTTATTGCGTCGAGTATTTCCCTTAAAAACCGAGAAAATGAGTGTTTATTGAAGGGTGTGAATGAGATATAAGTGCACAGTGCTTGTCAGATAAAATACTACAATCCGAAGTTGATCAAAGCAGCTGTTTGCAGTGGAAAATCAAATATTACGCCATCAAGGGCCACGAGATCAGTCTCTGAGCAGTACAATTTCAGAGAACACTGTTGTCTCTGTGGAGACAAAATAAGTGAAGAGTTTCTTGTGGCAGAAAGGAAGAAGAAGCCAGAAAAAAGAACAATGTCATTACTGCTGAAAAGATATCTCTCAATGCAACAATCTTGAAAACAGCTGAGAAACGTGGTGATGAATGGGCTCTTAAAATAAAAGAGCGTATATCTGAGAACACAGATTTGGTAGCCCTTGATGACAGATATCATCGGTTTTGCCAAACAAAGCTCTACCAGGCACCACCAACAGGAGAGTCTAGGGGAAATTGTCAGCATCCAACAGTTGATGAGGCCATGGAAGGGATTTATTCATTTCTGGAAGAGAAAGCTGAGGAGTGTCAGTTCTCTCTAGATGAACTCATGAACCAGATAGAAGGAGAACAACCTCAACCACGAACAGTCAAAAATCGCTTGTTTGAAAAGTATGGGGAGGACATTTCGATCGTTGAGAGATCCTTCAAACACACGACTATTTGTTTTAAAAACACAGGTCACAAAATCCTCACCAGTACATGGTATGACAGTAGAAACCCAGATCCTCAAGCAGAAAGACTACGCGTGGTGAAGGCAGCTGCTGAAGTCATACGAGAGGATATACGGTCGCAAGTGTACGACCCAGAAGGCGACGATCTGTCCGATGTCGACATGGAGGACATGTGGGCACAAGACATCGACGATACATCACCATCCCCTGATGGGTATATGCCATTCCGATACGACGATCCAGATACGGACGAACCTCAACCGGGACCTTCCAAGAGGGCTAAATTAACTTAATTTATTGATTTTCAATAACTCAATTTACTAACTAATACACCTATTAACTTTTGTTGTACTTACCTTTTTTATTTCATTATTCGTAGCTTAGCTTATCATTAAACATCATCGTTCACACTTCTCATTTTTTTTAACATCCCTTCATAAAACGTACAGGGCTTGGATAGTATAACAAGGGTTACGAAGAATCAGGGTCAAAGTTCATTCAGAATGACAGTATATTGCAAAAAATTGAGAAGTTCAAAAAAATGATAAACTTTGAAAGGCTTTATCTCGGAAACTATTGGGTCTACAGAGACAATTCTAGTCTCATATTGTAGAAAAATTAGTCTACTTTGAAAACGTCCTGAGAAGATACTATCAAAAACTAGTCCTCAGGGTTATAATCGCCAAAATCTGAAGAAAGGCCAAAATTTTCGCGGTTTTTCCGATTTTTGACAAAGTTGCGTTCGGCGCTCGAGGTCACAAACTTGGATTATTTATTGGGCCAACATCATACACAAGTCTGCAAAAAATCAGAACTACCGGATTTGACGCAAGCTCTGATGTATAAAGTTACTGGACTATGATCTTTATAAGTAAATAAAGAAGGCGTATGCGGTTTATGTCATGAACACCTAAAATAACATTATTTATCATGAACTTGTAAACCTACTTATCGAGCCTATTTCTTTGAATCTCTTATTACAAAATTGGACCTGAAATAAAATGTAAAATTATAACTTGTATAAAGAAATGGACATTTGAGCTCCAGATTCAAGTGGCAGACTTATGTTACGTATGGAATTTTAGTTTAAGCTTTACTGTCTTCTCGAGCGTGTCTGCCGAAAATTCAATTGAGTTTAATGTTTAAAACACAGAAAACCATGTCAAAACGTAAAGTTTCTGCTTCAGATTTGCCAGACAAAAAACGCAGAAAAGTTTTGGTTTTTTGGGGTTTCATAGTAACGACAGATCAATAAAAAACCAATTAGGGCAGGCTGTGATATGTGTTATATGTTTGGCAGTACTGAAGTGTATTGTTAGTCTATGTCAAATTCGAGATTTGCAGGTTAAGTTTTACGTCAGTCTGTGTCAAACAACAAACAAAACCTAACCTACTGATCTCGAATTTGACATAGACTGACAATACATTTCAGTACTGCCGAACGTATAACACATGTCACAGCCTGCCCTAATTGGTTTTTTTATTGATCTGTGTATATAAATCTAGTTAATGGAACCTAACCCCGTTTTTATCATTTTTGTGTTTACTTGCGCATCGCGGTTTTGCGCTTCGCGGCATTCTTCTGGAACGTAACCCCTGCGAACGGCGAGGTTTGCCTGTATTATTTATATGTAATCGCGAACCCAGAAATCCTTCAATCACATCTTGTAATTACAATATGGTTTGGTTACTGTTTTCATTACAATGAATGAAAAACTGAGCCGTCTTGCAGCTCTGTATAATTTATACAAGCTATGATATGTTAAAAGTAAATGTTGAAGTAATATCAGCGTACATAAATTAAACAAGTAGAGACAGCCATTGGCAGCTCCTTTAATGTTGATACTGATTTGAATGACTTTGAACGGCTCTTAAGGGGTACTTTTCCGATACTACTAACAGATGGCATCACTACAACATCATAATTGGTAGCAGAGCTAGTAACTGGCTCTGATTGGTAGAACTTTGTTGTGCCATCTGTGCCACTGTCCCAGGCACTCTAGACAGGTTTCAAACATTTGGCGTGTCTCTACTCGTTTAATTTATGTACGCTGGTAATATTCTCTTACAGATTTGATCAAAATGCGTTATCTGCAGTTTGATTTTAGCGCTTGTATTGTAAGGACAATTTTTGAATTTAGCGCTTTTCCGCGTTTTTCCGCTTTTGTATTTCAAACACCAGTACTTTTCCCGTTTTCTTTAAGCCCAAATTCATAGTTTTGCTATGTTCGAAAGCTCAATTTCGTTCACTTCAAATACTAGCGTCTCCCGGCCCATTTCACCATATCTTGCGCAACCTTTATTCAAATTCGCATATGGTTGATTGCTGCATGAATGACGTGAGTTGGCGTATCGTATCTTAATTGCCAGTTTGGCGGCTCATTGTCTAACTTTCACGTTTAGGTGTAGTCCCGGCGTACCTTTCTTCGCGGAAATTCTGATTTAATATTGTGCAACAACGACGCAATCCGGACGTTTCTGTATGAGTTAGAGAGAGCCCGTTAAGTAGCGCGGAGTCAGCAGCTTCGATTGACGCCTTGGGGCGGATAATTGGAAACCTATTTGTGCTAATCGTTTGTAATGAAGTTACGTGTACCGTACCGCAATCTTGCCTGTTGATTATGTTTTGTTCTACCCTCCTTGGGGATTTAACATCGTCCAGACCGACTTGACAAATAGCACGCTAGGTCGTTTCTCACAGTTTTTTCAAGCATTTTGATGCAGTCTCTTGGGTACCACCTGCAGCTCTGTTGCACATCATCACCTTAGCAAGCTGAACCCCTACAAGGTACTGTGTCTTATGTAGTAATTAAACATTTAGCATCTTTATTTTGTTTTCCGGGTCATAACCCTAATTAAGGTCGTTAGGAGTGTTATAGTGGGCAATATTTGTTACAGTGCATCGTAACGTAGTGGAACAACGGATCTGAAAATTTTCCGATTTGTGTCATTTTATCGGGTAACTGGTTGAGTAGTTTGAATGTCGAATTCATGTCGTTACGACGATTTCGTGGTGTAACAGTATGTTCTTATGGCCAAATAACATACAAATTTGCCACCTTAAAATGCCTTCTTTATGCAGATGATTTTGAATTTTATCAGTATTAAATTAACACAATTCCTCATAGGAATTGATAAAAATAAACGACCTAAACGATTGAAAGAGCCTTATCAATATTTTAAAATTGTAAACGATTTTGAAAATGTAAATATCGCAGAAGGCAAAAACTAAAGTTTTGCCCAAGAATCAAATTTTCATGGTGAATTTTTACGGAAGCAATTACACGAGTTTCTTTTAGATTATTATTGAACGCGGCCGGATGCAAAAAACAACGACGGAGATCTTGAAGAAGAGTTTCAGCAATGTTCGCAAAGACACCCTCACTCCAGGCTCTCAGTTTTACTCTGCCCAAACTACTTTGGATAATTTGGCCAAGGGCTGTTACTTCCGCGATAAAAATGACGAGTTTCACTGGCCCCCAGTTCTCAAGGACTTGATGGAGAATGGTAGGTTTAGCTTGCAGATTTAATTAAGTAAGTTTTTTTACTTCCACATCGCTTTCTGTGCTTGAAAAGCAATCTTGTTAGTGTGGTGGGGGAAGGAAGGAAAATATATCCTTTAAATGACGCTAGAGATAGAATTGTATTTTTTATCGAATTCTCATTAGACAGTCCGAATCCAGAATACGAGTTGGCTCTCAAGGCCCTTGGCGCATCCATGTGGTATTTGAAAGACTCCGAGCTGGACATCCACATGTTGGCGATGAAGAAATTCGAAATTTACAATCCTGTCGATGTGGCTGCGAAGCAGGAAGCTACCAAAAGGGACTTTATGGTCCTGGATGCTGTGACCATTGAAAACTTGAGCCTGCTGGGTACCAGTGGGACACTGCAAAAAACCCTCGACCGATGCGAGACTGCTTTTGGCAAGAGGTGAGTTGTAGATATTTTATTAAGCAAATAATAGCAGTGTTTTTCAAGGCTCTTAAAACAGTGGATTTGCCGCCCTTTGTGCAATCACGAGCGTATTCTGGAGCGGCAGATGGCCGTGGAGGAGCTGTATATGAACAATGAAATTCGACATGCCGCTCGTGCAGTTCTGAAGAAGCTGCCGGATTTGGAGCGTCAAGTTTCTAAGTATGAACGTCTGACATTAGCTATGGTTAATTTTGAATTTTGTCAATTTCATTTACAGAATTCACACCTTCGGAAACAGATTTTGCGCACAGTTTCATCCCGACAGCCGAGCCGTAATGTACGAGGGCAAAAGGTACACAAAACGCAAAATACTGGACTTGATTAGCACAATTCAAGGCTTCGAAAAGGTTCAAGAGTTGGCACGACTGTTTGAAGGTCTGTTCCTTATTTTGTTCAATCTTTTGCTCATTCATTCTTCTGCAGGCTGTGACTCGAGGCTACTGAGGAAGCTAACACAGCACCCTTCGAGGGGGAAGCTTCCAGATATGTCGAAGACATTGCAGTTTTTCAGGGTTGGTTGTTATTTTTAAGTTTTTACACAAAACATCCTGCCTTGATGGTTGTAGGAAGCTTTCGATCAGAAGCAAGCCGAAACCGAGGGGAAAATCATTCCGCAACGCGGAATTGATGAGGACTACGACCAAGCCGAGCAAGATATTGTTGATGTGCAGCAAGAATCCATTAATTACTTAAACGAGTTGCAGGATTTCTTCGGATGTAAGGTTTGTGTCGTCGATTTTTATAGCAAGTACAGTTTGAACCAGCCTAACCTCACTTTTTTATTTAGTTTGATTTGAGCGATTATTAGTACTTCTGAAATTGTTTTAATTTTTTTTTCCTTAGTTGACGTATTTCGGAACAGACAAAAAGCGCTTCCAAATAGAAGTGCCTGAGCACAGGACCCACAAAGTCACCAGCGAATACCAGTTGGAAGGAACTAGGAAGGGCTCCAAGCCCGTAAAACGATATTCGACGGCTACCTCACGGGTATGTGTCTGAAACTCTGATGAAGATGTTTTCTTAAAACTTTTTTACTGTAGAAAATCTTGGCAGACATGATAAAGGCCGAAGGCAAAAGAAATAAAATAGTGCAGGATCTGAATCGGCGAATATTTGAGAAGTTTAGCGAAAGGTGAGCAAATCGAGGGAAGTCGAAGTAGCACTAGTGTTTGTTTGTTGCAGTCGTGATGGGTGGGAGCAGGTGATTCAGTGCCTGATGATGTTGGATGTGCTCTGTGCCTTTGCTGAGTATGCGCGGACAGGACCGCAGAATGTTTGCTTCCCTACGATATTGCCCTTCCAAGATGAAGAGGTTAGTTTTTGTTGGTGTATTTGTTTGCAATTCAAAAAGTATTGCTGGAATCGTTGGAAATTAATAATCTACTGTAATACGTGCAAAATGTGAGGTTAAATTTGACTTTGTAATTATGATGTTTGCACATTGATCATAACCGACTGCTGTATTTATTATTTTGTTTGACAAAGTTGCAGTTTAGTAATCGACTGTAGTAAATGCAAATGTGAGGTTAATTTAATTTTTAATTATGATGCTGTTTGCAATATTTACGTGCATATGGATAATTAACATTGTTATATCTATTCATTATAGCAGCAGCAGCACACAAGGTTACTGCATGCAAATGCGAATGATTCATAATGTGAAAATAGTACTTCATCTTCTTCCCTGGTCTTCCTTGTCTTACCCATTTTAACTTCTGCATTTTTATCGTAAAACTGCCAAATTCAAAGCAAAATCGCCATAAAATTTCAAAGACATGTTACAGTGCAAAATGGCGTTAGAACAGGCAACGGACATTGCAAAGTCAGCAACGCAAATAGCCTCCGAGCAGCTCGCGACTGGCTCAGCGCTCAGGTGGGGTTCACCAGATCTCAATAGTATGGCTATAATAAACCCAGTTTATATTAGGTCGTTACTGCAGCATACAATCCAGCTAGGTGTCCGAAATCTACAGCATATGCAGTTGCTGAAAGATGACTCGTAGTGGGAGGGCGGCGGGTAGTTGGGTTACGCAAAATATACCAGTGCAAAAACAACTCACGAGCCGCTTTTTGTACAAGGATTATACTGTTCTAAAGCAAGTTGCTTGAGGAGCACACTTTTCGTTAACTGCAGCTCTTAAGTTGAATTGAGCTTTCTCACAACCTTGACCAATCACACTCAACGTGATAAAACATTAGAAATACATTTATATATGGTAGAAAAAAGAACCACAAAAATGATAGAATGAATGTCGAATAAATCAAATACAGGTATATGGCAATTCGACAAACAGTAACAATCAGTTGTTCGTTAGCTCACAGCACGTTTATAGATTTTATCTTATTAAAACAAACAATAATATCGGGGCACCTGAAAAACTCCAAAATGGAAGGTACACACAACTGCCTGGTCTGGAACTTCTGCAGGGTATTGATTTCGGGATTAGGGTTGCTCCACAGGTGATCTGTGAGCTTCCACGGATTACGACACTTGAAATCTCCTGGAATGTCAAAACTGTCTTATAAATGTCTTATAGGTCACACTTGACAATTGAAGAAAGCTTGAGTCATTTAAACTCAGCACTGGGGAAACTACAAAACTTTGTGATGCAGTAATGGCATCGGCTTAAGCACTGGTTTACTCGGGAACAGTTTCCAAATCTGTCGGACAGCCGAAAACTAAATGAATGATACGATAAAATAGATGGATAGCTTCTCAAAGAACACTATATGCAAAGTGGCACCACTTAATGGAATTTTTCCCTTGGGGCCGACATTTTGAAAATCACATCTTCACTGTTCAAGCTGTGGTCACGAAGTCTTTGTTTGGGACTGAATGACGCAAACTTTAGCTCCAAAATGGCTGTATTTCAGGCAGAAGATGCGCAGTTCTTCCACCAAAAACCTACGTAATACGTTAGCAAATCTCAAAATGGTCACTGTAGCGACATCTAATGGGAGCGGCGTTAACCGATAAAAAAAAAAGAAATTTGATATATACGTAATAAATAGGAGAATGTTAAGGGAGAAGCAAATGAGTTTGAACAATTGTTATAAATTGGAAACTGAAAATGTACAAGCAAGAAAGATACAGAGAGAGAGAGAGAGCGTTAGAAAAGAAGAAAAAAATAAGGCAAACAATGTGAAGATCTAGGAAATGGAATAGAAAGGAGAAAAAAATAAGCAATGTGAGAGATATGAGGAAACTGAAGACAAAAGGCTTCTAAAACCTATAGAGAGCCGAATGAAAACTGGACTGGACATTGGAAAAATTGGCAAAATCCATACAGGAAGGAAAGGAAACACTCAAGGATAAGTGTAGAGTTGCTACATGAAATGTACTGATAGAAGAAACGGATGCTAAATTTATTGTAAATAGAAGTTACAGGGGAGTGGACATACCATGTAGAGAGAACGGCATAAAACCCAGATAGAAGAGATATAAATTTGAAGAACTACAAGAAATAGAGTGGTAAGAGTTAAGAAGCAAAGAACAGGAAGGAGAGGTTAGTCATAAATGGAAACAAGTAGAATTGGCACTTCAGAAAGCTATGGAAGAAAGTGTACAAGAAGGAAAAACAACTAAGAGCAAAGATTGGTATGATATAGAAAGTAAGAGAACAATAGAAAAAAGAATAAATAAAGGAACCACCGGGAAAAACATAAGCTACAGTGCTATGGTATCTGAACGGGATATATTACAGCAAAATGAAGAACCTTGAAGAAAAATTTACGAAGAAAGAAAAACTAAGAGTTATCAGTATAGAGAAAATTATTACAAGGATAAAGGTGAAAGGTGCAGTCTACTAATTTGCGAGAGCCACTGTAGATACGGGAGCAGCTGCTAGGTGCAGCTAGAAATTTGCATAAATAAGCCACATGCATTCATGCGAGAGCAGACAAAGGAACATTTCAAAACAAACTCGCCCCAGAATATGGGTCACGTGTTCAGACATTTGCAGGAGTCCGTTTGCAATTATTCTGCCCAAGACGTGGACTTAGGTGTCCAAAAATTCGCTTCTAAACCTAAAATCCGCCAACGGCGGGGGGCACCAAAAGAATCAAATGCATACTAACTCCCCCATCGGAATATAGAACGCAAAGCTGCTCAAGCTGCTTGCTTTGCTACAAATTTTAGAAGATAAGACGTTTAAAACGGCATATGGCCAGTGCCAAAAAAAGGTCATCACACAAATTTCGACAAATGCGAACCGAATGTCGACGCTAGGGGTCCGTTCGCACAGTACCAAATGTCAAGAGAGCATTTACACTATAACAACATACATAAAAGGAGCTATGGGTGAATAGGTATATGGTTTCAGAGGCGATAGGTCAATGGTCAACCAAGTATATTCTTTAAAAAGCAAGTTGTGCGTGAACGAAGGCGCGAAAAGCAGTCGCTTGATAGTAGGCGAACGCTGCGTTTCGTCCAAACAAGCATTAAAGTGCGACTGAGAGATTAAGTGTTGGCCTGCGTTAAGAGTTGTCGATGCCTCGTTATTCTAGCTTCAAAGAAGCAGTTGATCTTATCAATGTACGAGACCATTTGGAGCAACTACAATGCAAGGTTAGTTTCTATAAATAAAACCCACGATTGAATACCTGGTCCAGGAAACTGGAAAAACTAGAAGCGTAATTAGTAAATTACGCCAAGTTGCATCACCCTTGGTGCGCATCAGTAGCGATTACATCACCCTGCTGACACATCGCGTCAACCTGATTTCAAGCGACTGAAGGCAGAGTGTATTTGTGCACGAAAGTACGCCTTTGCACGATTTTTTTTTTGACTTAGCGTTGCTCATTGGCAGTCATACTCATATTTAAGGTATATCTAAGCAGGTAGATTCAGTATTAAGCTCGCGGACATTTCTTAGCTATTGTTGATAGCGTGTAAAACATTTCTATAGTACCATTGATAATTTTTTTGTATTTTCATGCACTTATGTTTTTTTCCAGAGTATATGTATTGTGTCTTCATGTAAACTGTTTGGTTTTTATTCCTAGTAGGATTTGGATGTATGATTACAGCATTGTAGGTGATAACAGGCAGGCCAGAACAATCTATGTTGACAATACCTTAGCCATACTGAGGTAAGAGCGGGTCTTGTGGTTTTATGACTGAGTTAACTAGCAAACAAAGGACAATCGAGTATATAATCAACGTGCATTAGCTAGTTTCTACCCGCATTTACAACTCTACAACTCAAAGAACAGTAGAATAAATGCATCTACATTTAAACAACATTAGAAAGACACCAAAATAACTCTTATGTGCAAATATTATGCTGCTGCATATAAGTCTGCTGTCATAATTTGATGCGTGTATTCGGTATGTCGACTATCTTGAGAGGATGAAATTTTGTGAGTGGCTGACAAATCAGCAACGTCGAAGTAAATTTTTCAATAAACATTTTTGCTACCAATGAAGCCAGTTTTCACTCTCAGTGGGGTTACCAACTTTGACAATTCCCATGTGTAGGTCTTGGAAAACCCACATGCGATTCGTAGGACCTGTTTTCAAATTCAATTTTTCTTAAAATTTTGGGCAGGATTCATTTCTGCGCTTTTGATTGGTCCTTTTGGTTTTGCTTAATCGTTTAAATGCGATATTTGAATTTTTTACAAAAAGATTTGGATTATCTGTTGGTGGATGTGCCCTTAAATGTCGTCCGGGACATGTGGCTTCTGCACCACCACATTTTGGTCATTGGCTCAGGAATCATTTAAGTAATACCTTCAGTGATTGGTGGATCGGTCGAGGTAGTCCTGTGCCTTGGCACACTTGTTCCTCGCCCTTAAATCCTTTTGATTTCTACTTGTGGGGACAACTAAAAAACACTCCTGGATCTATGCAAAACAACATTGCACTATATCACCAATCATGGGTCAGGAAGGCTCAATTGAGCGCTTAGACAGGAGGAGGAAATTTTGAGCACCTGCTTTAACAACAAGTTTAACAAATGGCCCTTTACAGGGCCACCGAAAACCTTTTTGAGATTATTTTTAATAAAAGTGAATTTGTTTAATATCTTCAGTTATTAGACAAAATAGGCAATTGGTTATTAAAGAAAAAATGTTTAATTAGGGGTACTATATCACCGCACAAGAGGGATTAAAAACATTTTGAAGCACTCTATATGTAAATATTAAAATATCTAATTTAGGCAAGGGAGGCCAGATATCCGTTTCATACTCAATTCAATTGCGATCGATGGAGGTGTTCCTGGTACCTTTTGCCTGTTCAATTGCACGTCCCGCGCTGTTGTACCGTGCCCCCCTATAACACTTTTGCTAGAACGCACTTAAGAGGGTTCTCCAGCCTTTTGACAACTGTGTTTTAACGAGTGTATAGAGGTGACAACTGTGTTTTAACGAGTGTATAGAGGTCAGAGATATTGTTACTGTTGGTGCTTGTGCTTATGTTCTTTTGATGGAGGTTTACTACTCTTCTACTTTAATTAGCTGTAATTTGTAACGAGCAATTATTTACAATATTTAATTTGCTTTAGTTTTTCTTATTTGGTTGATTTGATAACGATAGCTGTCTGCAACAGTGTTTAACTAATCAACTTTCTAAATTACAAGTTTGTATTCACTATTTGTTGAAATAGTAGACGGGTTTATTTATCTGTAGCACAATATCTATTCGGGGAGTTAAGCAAAGTGGCTCGTCGTTAGGTGTTGTTTGAGTATTTATTTCGGCGTGTATCCTCTTTCAGTCTTTCTTTCATTATGTCTTGACTACCCCAAATATTTCTGTGGGCTGTGTCACGATAAGTTTACATCCTGGTTACTTGTAACGATTGAGTTAATTTACTGTATTACTTTGTCCACGACCCCTTTCCGACTCTCATTCATGGACTGGCAACTTTTGTGCTAGATTGAGATGTGTATATTGGGCACATTTCACTCAAAATTAGTGTAACACTCTAATTAGGCGGTTTGCTTATGCCCAACTTTATACATCATAGTTTATGACTTTGTTGTCAATTGTGTCAACATCAATAACTGCAAAATGTGACGTGGTCTCTTCCCTGGTCCTGTAACACATTTGTTTTTAGGCATATATAAACATCGAAGACGGTGTTCATCCATGTACTCAACTGGAAGACTTCGTGCCCAACAGCACCAAACTAGGCACTGAGGATAACGCAAAAATCATGCTCCTGACTGGTCCAAACATGGGCGGTAAATCGACGCTGATGCGCCAGGTGGCTCTAATCACAGTAATGGCTCAAATGGTAACAATTGGCTTGTTTCAGCGCTGTTTCTGATATAATCTCAAAATGTTTAAAGGGCTGTGCCGTACCTGCCGTGGGCTGTGAGCTTAGCCTAGTCGACCGTATCTTTACCCGTCTGGGTGCCAACGACGACATCCTGCAAGGACAGTCCACCTTCTTGGTTGAGCTCTCAGAAGCAGCTGCAATACTGCAACATGCCACCAAGAACTCATTCGTCCTGTTGGACGAGCTCGGCCGAGGCACTTCCACTCATGATGGCAATGCCATCGCCACGGCGTATGTGAAGAAACTCATCGACATGCAGTGCCGCACAATTTTCTCCACTCATTACCACTCGTTGGTGGAGTTTTATTCCGGCGAGGATGGTATTCAGTTGAGCCATATGGTAATTAAGTATTATAATTTTTTCAAATGTGTTAATGCTAGTTTTTAGGCTTGTATGACCGAGGATGAGGAAGTGAACGTAGATGAACCACTCCATTCAGTGACGTTGCTCTACCAACTGCGGGAGGGAAGCTGCCCGAAATCCTTTGGCTTCAATGCAGCTCGATTAGCCGGTTTGCCGAAGAGTATAATAGAACGTGCGCATCAAGTTGCAACTGAGTTGGAGAAGGTTACGCGGATGCGCAAGCTGTTCCGTGGTCTAATGCTGTGTAGTGACGCATCTACTGCGCGACATTTAATTGCTAATTTAAAGATTTAAAGAATTAATTTAGCGTATGCAATTGACAGTGCCATTTAATATAGTTTTTGGACGATTTTTTCTACGTAGTATTTTCTGCCTTTTACCACAAACCTATTGGCTACCGTTTACCGCAATTCCACTGGTCAACATTTGACGTTGTTTTGCGGATTATTATCCCATAACCTTACAGTTTACCATTTTCTGCTGTTTTATTGGTTATAGTTTTTTTACAATCGATGGTTGACAATTGTTGCTGGCTATTTATTAACATGATTTTCGTTGAAGCTTACCTATGTTTTTCCATGTAACGATCAGTTACTGTTTTCTGCGATTCTAACAATTTTTACTATTATTTGTTACCGTGTTCGCCTCGACTTTCTATTTATTTGATTGTGGTTCTATTTTCCAGTGGCCGTTAACAACTTTTTGCATCTTCTTTGCGATATACATCACAAAAATAATTGAAAAAAGAGAACTGATGGCGGCAAGTGTATGTGATTGATAATTCTTTGACCTCTAGTTAATAGAGTCACCATGTGCACTGGAGTCACCATGTGCACTGCGCTCATTGAATTTCAGTTTATTAAAGAGGCAAGTTTTCTGCTTCCTGGCCAGATATTACTACTGGCAGGGCCATAATATAGTTTTTGTTTTAGGTTTAGTTATAAGAACATTTGTTTTTGATTGTTACAATCTACTTCACTTTGTGTTATATAGAGTGAAGTAGTGTTACATTGTGTTTATGTTTATAAAATGTAGTTATAAGTGTTGCAACTGTGAAATTTGAGAATCTCTGTAACCACTGACTGTGGCAGTATTTTAATTTTTGTGTAGATTAATTATAGTTTCTTTCAGTATTTATCTATATCGCATAGAATCTCAAACATCAAAAATAATTCGCAAATATTAATGTTCCTACACAAATGTAACATCTCTGTTTTTGTTTTTTAAATGTAGTTCTTTGTTAGTAAGAACAAATTTTTCAGATATATTTGTTTGTTTTATTGACTTCCACACGTTGCTACTATGCTGTTGGTATGGCCGTTCTCCTTTTTGGTTGTAATCCTATTTATCCACCCAGGCATGAAGCTAATATGAGCGTCATTACATAAATTATAAGTCAGATGCCATAAGTTGAGAATTTTTCGAGTTCAGTCAAAGTTCTGAGAATTTTTCAAATGCTAACTATGTCACTTTGCCCGCCCTTCCCCTACCAACAAAAGTGGTGGCGCTTCAATATTTAACACCCTTATCTCGTTTTCCAGATCGTAGCCCTAATCTAAGGTCGTAAAGAACCTGCTCTTCTCACTGAGCGTTTTAATCTGGGGCAACCTTTTGTAAAAGCCCAGCGTAACGGGTTAGGGCAACGATTCTATGTGATTTAAGTAACAAACTGACGGTTTTGTTTTAAAGAGTAATTGCATTGTGACAAATTGCGTCTTGTGTCGTTAATAACGTTTTCGCCTGTAACAAATCGAGATTCCCGAGTTTGGATTATCAAGATCGAGAATGGATAAATCTCGTCTCGTCTTGTCTCGCGGCAACACTAATTTTCAACTATTCGGTGGAAGTAATAAGGATACAGATCTTTCTCATGAGGTAAACTTTAAGAAAATGTCATTGTATCAGCATATTCAGAATTAGAGTAGTTCTTATATAGCATTAAAAATTTGAAGGAACTGAATTAATTGAATAGTTTAGCAATCTAAATTAGTTGTCAAAACGATGTCATAGGAAAAAGCAATTCTGGTTATTAACCTTTCACAGACGGTTCCCATTTCTCAAAATTTAACACTATATCCCTACACTCTAAAATATCGCTAATTGACAAAAATCCTGCATAGAGTTAAAAAATGAAAAATTTTGTTCCGAAAGATGGCAAAAATCATTTATATTATAAAATTTATGAATTATTACAGAAAACTATGATCATTAGGTTGCCTGTAAATACTGTAAACAGATATAAAAAACTATTTAACGAATTTTTGAACTAACTAACAATATAAAGAATGTTACAGGAATGAAGGAGTTTCTTAAATCTTAAATAATCTTCAAAGGCATTTTAAGCATGGCATTTTCATAAAATTGGAAAAATGGAGCAAAGGCCTTGAATATTTTAAAGTTAAGTTTACACTAGAGATCAAATTAATGTTAGCAATAATTTTGATTTGGAACAATTGCAATTTTTAGTTTTGAAAACACCATTTCACTCTCAACTTTAAAGATTACAATACTTGTGGAGGTTCATAATGAAAAACAAGATAAGATGGTGCAAGTTTCTTATTGATATTTTTGCACAGTCTTGAGATGACATGGTTTTCTCCATGCGCTAAATGGGACGCTCCGCAGGAGAGACGGGAACTAATAATTGCGAAACCTAGACAGTAAAATCGAGTCAGCGATTTATCAATACCTATCGTTAGCGGAAAGTGCAAATGGGATACAGAGCTCCGATAATGGCATTTCAGATTTAAAGGTGAGAAAGGATAGACATTTGCATCCGCATCCTTCGATAATTTTTAAAATATATTGCCCGTAGCGAGATTCGAACCCACGACTTCTTGCTCTCAGCAGTTTAACATCTTAGCCACTACGAGTAGACCACATTCACTTCCAAATTAAGTTGTTGCGTAACTTCTATTACTGGTAACGTGAATACAAATTAATAATCACATATAATGAAAAAACGACCGATCTCGACTCAAAGCTTTTCAGTTCTTTGCATTAATACTTCACAAAAAGTAGAAGTCATCTTGACAGGTTATGTTGTTCTCGAAATATAATGTTTACATACATCCAGAAGAATACCTTAATTAGACTTTATTTCCCCCCTTTTCGTTAACGCCAAAGCAGTTACTGTCTTCACTGAAGTTATGCAGTTTAACGATACCTTTCATGTAATTTCAGTTTGGTCGCAACTGATTGAGCGGTTGCAGCTAAAAGTGCAAATTAGTAAAAATGGTCCAGCCCGAAAGTAATACTTCGGCGGAGTATTCCACAGTAATAATAGAAATCTTCACTTTTAGAAAATTCTAAACCCCTCTTTTAAAGTTTTAGTTTAAACTTGAAATCTCCAGTTTTAAAGTAAAAACTCGTCTTTTAGTCCTTTTTTATATTTTTTTATCAAGATATAATTATCTGTTATAGTTTTCATAAAAATTGCTTTTAGAGCTATTATTATTCTATTGAACCTCGGCAACCCATTTTTTCAGTTTTCCGTTTTGTTCCATATCTTAATATTTACTTGGTCCTTATATTTCACTATGAAATATTTTATTGTCAATCGCTCCTTTGCCATCCTCATCATATGGTTCATCCACCTTAGCTATTACTCATTACTTTCTCCAAAGTTAAATTAAAGATCAATACTGAAACTTTGTTTTACTTCGAATTTCACAGGGTTTGAGCAAGGTTCTAGACCATAAAAGGTGAATAAAAAATCTTTTTAACGTGCTGTTTGTACCTTTATTTGAAGGGTCTTTATTCTACTTGACAGTTCCACACAAGCTTTGGAAAAGACAGATCCAACACTGAAAACCATGCCCGAAATAAAGGATAAACGAAAACACTAAAGAAGTGGAAACAATGAATATTATGAAGGAAAAAGAGATTAATGTAATAATGTTCACGGAAATAAAGAAGATATTTAGAGGAACAAAGTTACTGACAACGGTGTAACGTTATGGATTGGTGTACCACAAGACAGAAGAGTAGGTGCTGAAGTTGCAAGAATAATAAACGAAAAATGGGAAGATGCGTTATAAATATACCTATACCTAGATTGCAGATTTTGCTTGATCTTGAACCTGAATGAACTATAGGTATATTATTATTATTCTTAAATTTGTGCCTCTGTTCCTATTAAGTTTATATGAACCTGAAGAAGGTAAAAAGGACAATACGATGGAATTCCACAAGGAACTACTAAGACATCCTGATAATTAAAGAAAATAATAGCCGGAGACTGGAATGCAAGGGCAGGCGGCACATCTGTCTAAGCAACATATGTGGCACATTCTAGGAACCTAAGATGAATACAAACTGAGAAAATTAAGAAAATTTGTTGTTTACAACATATTGAAAATAATAAATACATTCTTTAAAAAGTTAAACAGAGTGAATATCATAGAGGTACAGCGTTTGAGTTTGTAATCGGTAGGTAGTAAGTTCAAACCTCACCCTCGGACAATGGTTACATCTCACGCTCTCCGGCCACCATACAAACAAATTTGGTGGTCGTGACCCTGTCGAAGAGCATTCTTCCACTAAATTCAATAGCCACCTACTTAGGCAGCGATCGCAGAGAGCGCATAGAACTACGCATTGTATAGTTAGTAACAGGTTCTCAGCGTCTCAGCCTATAATAAGAGGAGGAAGAATAAGATATTAGTAAGTACCTGTTGTCTAAGAGGATATTGATCATTGATAGATTACATACTAGTAAACGAAAAACTTCAATCCCTGGTCCAAGACAGGTACACCGGTACACGACGTATACGTATTTTGAGGAAGCGAGATTCAGACTATTATCTTGTAGTCGGAAAAATAAACCTTCAAAACCCTTCGGTCTTAAGACTACAGAAATAGGGATTGGCCCCTGACAAGCATATAAAGTACATCTACTACAATGCAAAAATATACAGCATCTGTATCAAACAAGACTTAGCAATTACTTACAAACAGCCGGGCTCAGAGAAGAGGTGGAAGGAGGACGGGTACATATAAAGGAAGCAGTCAGCAAAGCCGCATCAGGAGCATTGGGTACAAGATGTAAACAATCTGTAAAGTGGTTTACACGGGACTTGCTTGCCAAGAGTAATGTGAATTACATAAATTTGCAAATAAAAAAAAATTATAGCTGGAAGGATTTGAACTCGCGCTAGTAAGGGGTCCAATTACTAGTCTGGCATTTTAAACAAAAGCGCGCGCACTTATTATGTTTACGGCTGAATTATAAAAAACGCGGTAATCGTTACACATTTTTGTTTCTTTTGACATTCACCTTGCATCAGTTGGGCCCCATTTTCTCCAAAAATAGACAAAATTTTACTTTTTAAGTTGCTCATCCTGTTATATTTGACTGACAGTATACTCGCTTTTGAGCGAACTAAACATACAATCTGCATGCAGAATATCGTCTTCATCCAACCAATAGTTTTTCAGTTATACCTCCAACAGATACATGAACATATGGAATTTAAAAAACATGTTTTTTTTTATCTAGGGGCCCTGAAACGTGAAGATGTGAAGAATCCTCGGAAGATGATTTTTTTACAATTACAATATTTTATTCGTTTTTTAGAGGAGGGAAGTAAAAAGAAAACAAGAAAAGGCTGAGGATTTGGTATACCGAAATTGCACAAAAAGTTAGAAAAGACAAACGCATACCAAATATATCTATCACAAAAAGTGAAGCATCTAGAGAAACATTAACAAAAACCGCTCAGAAGCGAAAACATTAATTCGAGAAGCCAATCGCATAAGTTGGCAAAATTATATTAGTAAAATGGCTGACAGGAATTTGCAATAAAGCAATGAAACACCTCAATAAGGAAGACAAAGATACAGTGCATATTAATATAGTAGATTACAACACCATCAATAATTATGGTACGACAAAAATGTGATTAATGATGACAACTAGCAGGTGTAGATAATATAGTAACATGGAATTTCTGAAGTATGGTGGATTAAACTTATATAGTAGACTTATCCATTTAGCAAATACGTGTCGGAACAGCATTAAATTACAGAGCAATGAAAGATAACCAGAGCAAAATACAATTAACATTTCTGTAAAGGGATTTATACGGTACTTCCCTCACGAGTGCGCACCACATATGGATACAAATTCCTTAACGTTTATAATAATATTAAAACAGTAAAAGCAAACATTTGGTAATGCGAATTACATAAATGTTCAATTAAAAACAGATGCAACCGATGGGGCATGTCTCTTATTTTCGCTTGCGACTGCTTTATATAGGACGTGGTGATCATTGCACATTTTTGTCCTTTTTACGACATTAACCCTGTATCTGTTGGGTTCGATTTTCATCAAGGGTACATTTCTGACCTATATGCAAAATATAACTTTTGTTTATTTTTGAATTGAAGGTAAATTAGAAAACATTTTATTTTTTAAAGTGCTCACCTTATATATACTCCACCGCAAGTATACTCGGTTTCGAGACAGGTAGACATCTAATACGCATTCAAAATATCATCTTCCTACAACAAGTAGTTTTTCACCTATACCGCCAACAGGCGGACAGACAGACGGAATTGAAAAATATGTTTTTCATCATCTAGGAACCCTGCAGCCTGAAGATCTGAAGAAATTTCGAAAGGTGATTTTTCCACGATTGCAACACTTCAATCGTCTTTTAGTTAAGGGAAGTAAAAAAAAATAAATTCGATACAAATAATTACAGGGGAATCAGTTGCTCACATTTGATTAGAAGGTATAACACATAGTACAAAAATAGAGTACATGCAATAGCTGAGACGTTACTAAATAAAGAATAATGTCATCTTCGAAAGGGTAGATCGTATATAGAAGCAGTCCTAACCCTCAGGTTAATTATGTATACGACGTTAGTACAATACAGAAACACACATAGTATTTATAGACTCCTATACAGACTATAATGAAAAAGAAGGGTGTACCAGGGCACCTAATAAGGGTGATAAGAACATTTATGGTAGACATTAATTTTAAATTAAATCTACAATTTTCTCCGACAACCAATCCAATGGATCTACAAAGTGAGCTAGATGGGTCATACCTGATTTCACAAATATATAAGTACAGCTGTAAGATGTTCATCGAGAAGACAAAAGCAGTGGCATTTAAAAGTAAATACCTAATTAGATCAATGATCGTAATAGACAATTAATGTATCGAACAAGATGGAATCTTGCACGTGGGTCTTAACAATCAAAGCCTTAGCATAATATAACAAACATTCAAGCGGCGGAAAAGAGCCGTTAAAAGATACACAATGACAAACAGATGAAATGATAATATTATTGCTCAAGATAATTAGACTTTGACTTCGAAAAAATTCCGACCAAGCTGGATTTTTGTGGAGATCTTTATTTTGATGTCCTAAATATATCCCGAAAGGGGGTGAATTAAATTTTTTTGTAAATATCTCAAATATTATAAATTTTTCGAGGAAAATAGTTCTGAAAAAAAAGTGCAGTTTATAAAATTTCTACACAAAAAAGAATGACAACTGCGACTCATCTTCGTAAGTTTCATTCCTTGATGTCATCGGTTAAGGTCTATACATATCAAAGTGGTTCTAAGACGGTCATAAATCTTTCTTCTTATGCCTTCTCTCCTAGCGAAAGTTCTATACTTTCCAAAGGTTTGAATTTTTTACTAGCCCCCAAAAGCATTCCTACGGAAGAGATTATTAGTTTGATAAAATCTTCTGTGAGAACGCTTCCTAAAGACGTTGCCGATCTTATCAGCTTCGAAACTGTCAGGTGTCTAGGTTCATCTAAACCACCTAAAAGTAACATTACAAAAGACGAAAGGAATGCTCTCAAAACCTTACGTTCCAATTCCGACATCTCACTTTTGTCCGCTGATAAAGATAATGCTACGGTAGTTATGGATCGAACAGAGTACATCACTAAGGTTAAGTCTTTACTTCAAGATTCTTCTTATGCCCTACTTTCTCGCGACCCAACTTCCAAAATCGAACGGGAAGTCACTTCTTTCATAAAATCTTCAGATCTGTCCACTGATATTCAACGGAGGTTGATTCCGCGCGCTTCAAAGCCTCCTCGGCTCTATGGTCTTCCCAAAATCCATAAACAAGACATTCCCCTCAGGCCCATTGTCAGTACCATAGATTCCCCTACTTACTCATTAGGTAAATACCTAACCACTATCCTCAGAAAGTTCACTGGTAAGTCTCCCTCGTATGTTCGCAATTCAGCCCATTTCGTTGAACTTATATCCAATATAAGCGTTGAACCTGAGGATTTACTTGTGAGTTTCGATGTAACTTTCCTTTTTACCAAAGTTCCTATTCCCGATTCCATAGTCATAATCCAACAGTTGTTATCAGAGCATGGGGAGACGTCTTCAACTTTACCTGCCCTGATAGAAAAATGTCTCTCTTCCACTTATTTCCTATTTCAAGGTCAGTTCTGGAATCTTCAGAATTGAAACCTAAGGTTTGGTTTCGATACGTTGACGATACCTTTATTATTTGGCCACATGGTAAAGACACGTTACCCGTATTCTTAAATCATCTCAATAGTCAACATCCAGACATTAACTTTACCATGGAGATAGAAAGTAACGATTTCCTTCCTTTCTTAGATGTACAGGTCTCTCGCCAACCCAGTGGCAAACCCACTCACACTAATCGCTATCTACATGCCGATTCCCACCATCATCGTACACAAAAACTTTCCGTTATCAATTCGCTTGTACACCGGGTTGTTTCCATATCCCAACCCGATAATATCCACGCTGAATTAAATCACATTCGGAAAGCTCTTAGGAATAACGGTTACCGTGCTAGGGATATACAGTCTGCCATCAATCGCCATCTTCATCCACGGCCACCCAAACCTCCAAAACTCGATCCCCCTGCAGCAATAGTCTTTCTTCCCTATATCCACCAAGTCACCGACCGCATAAAAAAATTTCTTCGAAAACAAAACGTTAAAACAGTATTTAAACCCCCGAGCAAGATCTCACAGGTTCTTCCTTCATCTAAAGATAAATTAAACACTATGTCATCTAAAGGTGTTTATAGAGTCCCTTGCTCTTGTAATGCTGTATACATTGGTGAAACAGGTCGTTCCGTGAAAACTCGCATCTCTGAGCACCAGCGCTGTCTCAAGTCAGGTCTCGTTTCATCATCGGTCATGGCCGAACACCAACGCGATACTGGTCATAAGATCCTTTTTGATGAAACTTCCATCATCTGCAAATCCCCATTCTTCTTTAGCAGAAAGATTCGCGAAGCCATTGAGATTTGCAAACACCCTAATAATCTCAATCGGGACGAAAGCTTTCCCCTTCCTTCTATGTGGAAAGTGCTAATTCCTAAGCCCCGCCCTCCGCCACTGAACCGCGACGGCATTTGCTGAATCACGACGGCGCTTGCCTATAAATTCTCGCCTTTCTTCTTCCGATAGTCAGTCGAGTTTCGCCTCTGACGTGGTTCACACGTTGAGTTACCGTGCTCTTCTGTCCCTTCCCTTGCAAAGAGTTTCGCCTCTGGCGTGGTTAACACGTTGAGTTACCGTGCTCTTTTCCTTTTTTCCTCCTGATGAAGCCCCTTACGAAAGTGGGCGAAACGTTGAGTTCTTTGATCTCAATCATGACACGGTCCAATCCCGGAAGTCGTTTGTTACTTAATATTTAAGAATGGTTTAAATTGCCAAATAATTTCTTAGATCTGAAAGAATGGCTGATTGGGAAAGACATTTAAACGCTATTTAAAAAATTCTACGGTATGTCCATGCGTCAGGACACTTTACGCTAAATCTGTGCATCTATACATTCAAGACATGTTAAATTAAAAAAAAATATGAAAGTGCTTTCAAGAAATTCACAAACGGCTTCATTACCATACGCCGTACTAATAAATTTAGCGGTGGTACTTGGAGTGATATGGTTATTGAACGGTCTATGATTAAGTCTATTAAAACGGACGGAGGTTTATCAAGAGGAAGAAGTACTCAAGATAGTAGTGTACTCAGTAAATTGATATTTGAAATGCATGCGACCAATTCTGTATGTGAAGGTATTGAAAAATTTTGCAATAATTTCATTAGATAGTACGGATCAACAAGATTTCTGTGTGAAACGAGACAATGTTGATGTTCAAAAAATAGTAGAATGGTTTTCAAGTCATGATCCTTGCCGGTGATGAGAAAATTAATTGCTTCAATGCTTATAAAGTTGGTCTAAATTTTATGCAAAAAATGATTGGAAAAAAGTTTGACAAGATCAAATTAAAACGTGTTTTTCCTCTTTTAAGTATAACTAGTTCTGTTAAAGTTCACGATACTAAAGTGGTAGCTATTTGAACCACTATTACTCTTCCTACGTATCAGTGTGAGTAAAAAAGAAAAGACCAACTGGAACAATTTCTCCAATATAAACTGGCCCCATATCCATTGGCTCTTTTTGATGACATATGAATGAGAAAAACAACTAAATGAACCATTTATGACCCTTTCAACTCTCTCGTTACTGAGTTTAATACTACAACTGTCACATATGTTGTTGATGGGTTTCTATTAAACCGTGTTGTGTGGAACAAAGATGCTAATTTTGATAATATTTGTGACCAATATATTCATTATAAAAATAATTTCGAGCTAATGCAATAGTAATTTTTAATGGTTACGATAATACTTCCAAAAATATAAACTTAATGGAGCAACGTCGTCGACAGTCAAGATTTCCTGTCTCTACAGATGTTTTGTTTGATGCATCTATGAATGTTGCTATGCAACAAGATACGTTTTTAACCAATGAAAAAACAAAAGTAGATCCATTTTTATAATAAATGAAAAATTGGAGGCTGCTAACATTTGATTTGTTGATTTTTTTAATTTAAAATACGTCACCTAATCAAGAAATTAATTTTTTAAAACCACGGAAAGGAAAAGATAAAACAAAAGTATATTTATCAAAAAGCTTGGATAATTTTAATGACAGTAAAAATCACTTTTTCGTCCAAGCTAATAGTGGTTGCGATACTACATCTGCACTATTTCAGATCGGATAGAAGAAAATATGAAATTGCTTCGAAATCACGAGGACTTACAGGATTGTGCCGAAGTTTTCAAAATGCTACAAAGTTCAAGAGTATTAATTACTGAAAATGGAATTTGCTTACGTCTGGCAAAGTACAATGTTCCACTGAATGTGTACCGCTCCCTTAGACTAAGAGTGAACACGGCCTGGGCTAGCTCATAAACTCTCGGTAGAATATGGCGTGGTGTAAGGACTAGGCAAAAAAATTTTTTTTGAGGCTTTAAAATTGAACAGTAGATTTATGAAAATTTGTGCGCCTTGTCGTTACTCACAACATAAAAACAAATGTAGCTAATAAATAACACACCACCTACTTTTAGTGATTCGCTGCATACCTATATAAATTATACAGGTGAAAGGGTTGCAGAAAGAACACAAACATATTATCAGCAATAGGGACATTTAATCAAACCAAAAGAATCGCAGTAACATATGAATTATATGCATGGCTGAAGGCTAAAGTGATAGCAACTTAAGATTTGTAGGACAATTGCCTAACAAATAAATAAACCATAAAAGGGAATCAACTACCAAGTATTTGAGTCGCAAAATATGCTAATTAATTGGTCGGGGTTACAACTCAGGATCGCTACCTGTGAGTATCGCACTTGACATGTGGGCATAACGTCCAAAGGTCGCGGCGGACGTAGGTTTTGGGCACATACGTATTTCAGTAGTTTGGAAACGATTAATCACTCACGCATTTAGCGTTATAAATTGATTGATTAAAAGGAGTAATTAAACACACTTCAGTTTGAATTTTTGAAGCTTTAACAAACACTGATTATATTTGCGGTCAACTGCCTTTGTCGATACAAACGCTGAGAAAGGCGCATGTACTTACATTGTGATTCGGTGGTATGTCCAGCGATCGCGAGGGTAAAGTTTCTGGTATGCTGCATCTTGACAAAAAGGACTTCTAACGCAGGATTTTGCTGCATTATTTCGGAGAATCCCAGAACGCTACGAGCGGCCTAGGGCATTTTGAAATTTCCAGCCAGCTTGCACGTCGAAGCGATAAATGGGAGGCCCAGTTATTCTTTGAGTAACTGTAGAATAACCTTAAGAAAGCCGCATGGGAACCGGCCTAAATATCCAAATTAGTATGCAAAATTTAACTAAAAGAGGCATCTTACCAAAGCTGTTTACAGCCGTTCGTGAAGAAAAGAACGCCGCTAGCGGTTTTCGTTTGTTTAAACAAGAGCGGTCTTGGTCTGTTCCTTGAATTTCAGATCCAGCCAAAGCGCTTCGTGGAAAATCAATAATCGAGAAACTCGACTGTTTGCTAGCGAGCCTACTTCGGAAAAGCCAAGCGAACGTGCTTTGACCAGAAAAGCATTGCAGGTGCATATCTATAACGTCAGGTGCTTTATGCGATAAACCTGAATTGCATTGCTACATTATTTAAATATAAAGTGGTCCGAAAGAAGGTGCAAATTGCTAGAACGCGCTATTGAAACGGGGAGTTACAAATGAAAAATCGATAGATAAATACAGATATCATTCATTTGTTAATGCAACTAGGCTTCATAAACTAGTAAAATTATCCACTCTACCACCTGCGTTCAGTGCATCACAACAGCATTTATTTCGAGCGTATCTCCAGGTACAAAAATTGCTTGATAATTAATTAAATACTGAAGGACTGGGGGTTGACTATTAACAACGGTAAATTAGAACCCATTCAAAACCTTTTGTCGACGGCTCCTGGTCAGTTAATAAATAATATATTTTGCAACTGCACTAAAGGCTGTCATGCAAGTTGTACTTGTAGAGAAATAGGTCTCCGTTGTTCAGCAGTACGCAGGCATTGCCGTGAGAAATCATGTTTAAGCGCCGAGACCGAAGTAAGCGAAAAGTAATGCAGATATTGATGAGGACAAAGATGCAATGGCATCCTCAGTTCAAGAAGTGATTGAATCAATAGATGAAGCTATTGATAGAGCAGTTGAGAAAGATGATGAAGTTTTACTGGAAATAGATGAGAAGGAAGAGGTCGAATATTTTAAATTGATTTTTTACTATCGTGTTTTAACGTGGATTAGGTCTATGGGGGATGCCACATAAAAAACCCGCCCAGTACTTTTATTTTAAAACAAATCAGATATTGCAACTTTGCCGCATTTTTTGTTTAACAACAATGGATTGTAGGAAAAATAGTCTGGAGGCCTTTCTTGTGTAGAATTTTATAAACTACAATTTTTCTCAGAATTATTTTTCTCGAAAAATTGATAATTTTCGAGATATTTGCAAAAAACTAGAATGTATCCCCTAAAAAATCCATGCTTCAAATTAAGGGTATGTTTAGGATATCAAAATAAAGATCACTACAAAGATCCAGCTTGGCCGGATCTTTTTTAAGTTTTTTCCCTTTTTATATCTAATTTTCCTTGGCCATTAGATAAGAACTTGGAATTTACAGCTTAAATAATAAAATATCTAATTACATAGGAAGATGGAAGTCACATATGGAGAGAATGGCTGGAAATCGACTTCTCCGACAAGCACAAGAATACCGACTAAAAGGAAGAAGAGAGGTCGGACGCCAACGAAAAAGATGCAGTGTAGAACGGGAACAGGACTTGGACCTAATCCAAGAAAGGAGAAGAAGATGATGATAATGTCTTCGAATTTCCTGGGCGTAGCTCCTTCAATGCTTACGTACTCTATTTTCCATTTTTTTGCGTATTTATCTTCGTTAATGTGTTTAAATTCAGGTTTTTTGGTTTTATCTCCTATGATTTTCCATCTCTATTCTATAATATGTAAATCGTATTTGATACCCTCTCCTATGTTTACTCCTAGTGATTTTTTAGTTTTTATGGTGTTTTTATGATTTTTCACCTCAATTTAGTTTTGAGCATTTTTCCCTGCATAATTCTTTATAGTTCCATTTCTGCTGGTGTTTTGATAGCTGCATCTATTTCTTTAAATATCCACTTTCTATCTGCAGGTTTTCAGGTCTTTCCATATCCTTTGTAACGATTACTGTAGTTTATGTACACATTTTTGTTATTCATCTGGTTGTTGCAAGCTTTCAATTGCCCTTAATCGTTGTTTTCTAAATTTTTCTTTTATTATGAAACAATATCTGTTTAATTTAGCTCGCACTATTGTGTGATCCATATGTGGGCCTGGGATCCTATAATTTCTAATATTTTCGATACATCTTCTGCTTTCTTGTTTTGTTAAAACACAGTCTACTTGATTTATTCTTGCATGGTTCGATGAGATCATCGCTTCCTTATACTTCCTTATGTTTATAATATACAAAGTATGCAGGTATGTTTTCGACTAATAATTTTGTAAAGTTTTTCGCAAATAATTATTAATTATACACGCCACTGGTATGTAAGTAAATTGACATAATTATGTAACTTTCAAGGATGTATTTGTTCAAATCCGAGTTGCTTATCACAAGAAACGGGATGCCGCAGGTGTTTTATGATTACGTGCACTGTAAAAATGGGTTTATCAATTAGTATCGTGATGTCTTTGGCCGGTACGTGTTTAATAACGACAACTCGTTTACGCTATCCCTGTAACCTCAATTCAACTTTAGCAAGAAAGGGTGGAAACTGGCATAAAGAATTCGACAGCAACCATTCATGTTTGCAAATGTTAGTTCTTCAATGCAGAGACGATCCGAGGTTTGTGTTGCAAGTCAGAGAAAGCATTTCCAATATTTTTTGTAAGAGTGAAAATTAATGTGTGCAGATAAGTGATTTAATAAGAAGAAGAATCTTGCCGGTGAGTAATTTTATTAGTAATTTGATGAGGAGGGTGGGACAGTTGTTAAAAGACTGGTTTTTGAGGTTTATACATACAATAAAAAAAAATTAAAACCAAAATGAGGGTTATATTACCTACACTACACCACGCTAAATAGTTTTTTCTACCATACATTTTGGGATACCCAGTATATCAAAAAGAAATTTGCTCGTTTAATGTACTGCCCAAAATTTAACCAATATAATGATTGCAACATGTTGACTGAAGTGAATTTATTATACAGGGTGTTAATTAAGTACATAGGCATAGGGGCGATTCTTTGATCAATTATAAGATAAAAAGTTCAGACAAGCATGGAACCTAAATGGCTTGGTTTTCAAGATACAGGATGTTGAAGTTTAAACAAAAATTATTGTTTCTTCAAAAATCTGGAAAACGTCTAGAGGTATTTTAATGAAACTTGGTGTAGGTTAATATTTCATAAAGTGGCGTTGTTGGGTCAAAATAAATTTAATTTACTTCCTCCAGTGGCGTGCATCGGGGCCACCTCAGTTACCTTATTTTAGACAAATCTGGTACGCCACTGTTTTTTAGCCAATACGACACGTTTTTTAGCTTCATTCATTGAAACTCTACAAAATATGTATCTTTTATTTTTTTAATAGAATAAACCCTTTTCGAGAAAAACGGAAAAATCTGTAACAGCAATTTCGTTCATTGGGCGTTAATGGCACCTAAACGGCTTCGTTTTCAAAATACAGTATAAAGAAATTTTTAAAAAATATTATTTAGTAACAAACAATCTTACAATAGCTACAGAACTTTACGCTAAAAAACAGTGGCATACCAGATTTTTCTAAAATAAGGTAACTGAGGTGGCCCCGATGCACGCCACTGGTGAAAATAAATTAAATTTATTTTGAATAAACAATGCCACTTTATGAAATACTAACATACACCGAGTTTCATTAGAATTTCTGCAGCCGTTTTCCAAATTTTTTAAAAGGAATTTTGTTTAAACCTCATAATCAACATCCTGTATTTTGAAAACCAAGCCGTTTAGGTCCCATGTTTGTAGGAACTTTTTACCTTAGAATTGATCAAGGAATCACCCCTTAGTTTGTCTACGTAGTTAATTAACACCCTGTAGTTTAATAAAACGCACAACTTTATTTTGATGTACTTGTAGTCTATGTATTTCATTGTTGTTCGAAGTAATCATTAGGCATAATCATATGAAAAAAAATATATATAATATAATAATATTGTACACTAGCATTTTAACCCACTGTGATAAACATTTTAAAATACAACCAAAAATATCTAAGTTTTTTAAGCAAATAGTCTATATGATTACTAAAATTTAACTATTAAGTCACATGCGCGCCGAAAGTCTATAAATAGGTGGTGGAGTTCGATGTTACACACACTAAAATTTTTCAATCAATCATTGATTATTACACGAATTATATTTGGAAAGAGAATATATTGAATGCAATTTAAAATATCAATTTTTTCTTCTTAGGTTGGCACTGTTAATGTTGGTTACCCTGCTGTCAATTTACATCAGTGAACTCAATTTAGAGTTCACTGATTTACATAGACTTAAAATTGACATAAAATTTTACCTGGCAAGAAATGAACTAAAGTAAATCGGAATAATATTATACAATACATTTTACTTCGCTTGTCTGAAAAACGAAGGAAGTATCGTAATCGAGATTTCTTCAGATCTTCACGTTTCAAGGTCATTAGATGACGAAAAAGAGGTTTTCTTAATTGCGTCTGTCTGTCTGCCTGCCTGTCTTTTGACAGTGTAGCTCAAAAACTATTTGTTGGAGAAAGACGATATCTCGCATAGATATTATATATCTACCTCGCAAGAAACCGGTACAATTTCATACAAATATATACAGGGTGAGCACTTAAAATTTTGTTTTTAAATTTTTTTGTCAATTTTGAAACTGAAGGAAGTAATAACTTTCACATAGGTCAGGCTTTACATTTGCCTAAAATAAGACTCAACCGATAAAGGATAATGTCACAAAAGAGTAAAAACGTTTCAACAATAACAGCGTTCTGTTGAAGAGAGGCTCGCGCCGGACTTATTTGAAAGAGACTTGGTAGCGTAGTTGGCTTTATCGATGCAGATAGGATCTCTACGTAGCGGAGCTCTGCAAATGCGACGGGTTCAAACCCCAGCGGGATACATTTGTTTTATTTGAAAATGTATTTAATTTATTAGAAACGTGAAGATATTTTTACTCCTAACTTAATTTGAGTTTTAAAATTATTTAGTGTCACGATGTTGACGTGGAAAATTCTGGGTAAAGCCTTTTACAGATTTTTTTAATTAATTAGCTGGGAAATTTGTTATTGGGCATACGGCCTGTTATTTCCCGAACATGTAAATACATAAATAATAGTAGATTATGCAATGAGGGAGAGAAATGGGTTATTTTGCTGAGGTGCAATTTCTAGTCAGAAATTGCACTGAAGCAAAATAGCATTCTCTCCGAGTTTCATATACTATTTTTTCACGTTCCAGGAAGATTTAAAACGAAAACCCGTTTTTTAACGTCATTTATTGACATTTTAGTTACAATTATTTTAAAATTAGTAACATATGGTAAATTTTAAGGTTGGTGGCACTGTAAGTCATTATGACAAGAGCTCACAATTATGTCAAATTCGAGGTTAGCAGGTTAGGTTTTGCGTCAGTTTGTGTCAAAACTGACGCAAAACCTGATTACCTCGAATTTGACATAATTGTTCTGTCAGTCATAATGAAAGCTCCCTAAGGGAAATTTTTGTCTTATTTAGTCTCTAGGGAGTAATTGTTTTACTTCTGTCACAATTTTGATGCTATAGAAACCGACTTCTACTCCCGGTTGAGGAAAAATAAATAAACAAACATATAGTCCAGTCAATCTGTCATCAAAAGGGGGTGTTACCTTGCATCAAATCGGGTAGTTCTGATTTTTTTATATGTCTTATATGGTTGAGGCCTATTGATGAATCTAAGTTTTCGACCTCGGCCGAGTTCCGGAAGTACTTCAAATAACCAAAAAAAGCCAAAATTTTCTACCTTGTTTCGGTTTTCGTCAATTTTAACCCCGAAAAACTGGTTTTCGTAAATGTTGAACCTATATGAAAGATAACATTTCCTACATTTTATGAATTAGAGTTTTTTTTCTCCGATCAATCGTTCAACCGCGAGAGCGCCGCGAAGTTATAGTGCAGTCAAATGGTAGAAAATAGTGGAAAGTTTAGGTGGAATTTTGATATTTGTTTCCTATTTGGTTCTTGGGTCGCTGTATACGAGTATCAGGTTTTCCAACAATAATTTTGACCGGAAACACGTTTTTTTAAGCAAAAACGGTCTTAAAAAACGATTTTTTAAAAGTTTTTCTAAAGTTACTCGAAAACTATCCAATTTCGTCAATGTTGAACCTATATAAAACGAAAGAAGATAAAATTTCCCACATTTTATGTACTAGAGGTTTTTTTCTCCGATCTCCAATCGTTCAGTCGCGAGAGCGAGGTGAAGTTAGGTGTTAAACGCAAAAAAAGGAAATTATCCCAGTTTCTTTCAAAGTAACTCGAATACTATCCATTTTTCGTAAATCAAAAATGGTATATGAAATGAATCTCCCATATGTCCCATATGTCCCTAATGTCCCAGGCGTCCTAAATGTCCCATATGTCCTTAACGTCCCAGACCTCCCAGACGTCCTTGATGTCCCATATGTTCTTAACGTCCCAGACGTCCTAGATGTCCTATATGTCCTAACGTCCCAGCCGTCCCAGATGTCCCATATGTCCCATATGTCCCATATGTCCCTAATGTCCCAGGCGTCCTAAATGTCCCATATGTCCTTAACGTCCCAGACCTCCCAGACGTCCTAGATGTCCTATATGTCCTAACGTCCCAGCCGTCCCAGATGTCCCATATGTCCCATATGTCCCTAATGTCCTTAACGTCCCAGACGTCCCAGACGTCCTAGATGTCCCATATGTTCTTAACGTCCCAGACGTCGCAGATGTCCCATATGTCCCATATGTCCCTAATGTCCCAGGCGCCCTAAATGTCCCATATGTCGTTAACGTCCCAGACGTCCTAGATGTCTCATATGTCCTTAACGTCCCAGACGTCCTAGATGTCCCATATGTCCCTAACGTCTCAGACGTCCCAGATGTCCCATATGTCCCATATGTCCCTAATGTCCCAGGCGTCTCAGATGTCTCATATGTCCCATATGTTTAATGTCCCAGGCGTCCTAAAGGTCCCATATGTCCTTAACGTCCCAGACGTCCCAGACGTCCTAGATGTCCCCAACGTCCCAGACGTCCCAGATGTCTCATATGTCCCATATGTTTAATGTTCCAGGCGTCCTAAAGGTTCCATATGTCCTTAACGTCCCAGACTTCCCAGACGTCCTAGATGTCCCATATGTCCCCAACGTCCCAGACGTCCCAGATGTCCCATATGTCCCATATGTCCCTAATGTCCCAGGCGTCTTAAATGTCCCATATGTCCTTAACGTCCCAGATGTCCCATATGTCCTTAACGTCCCAGACGTCCCAGATGTCCCATATGTCCCTAACGTCCCAGACGTCCCAGATCTCCCATATGTCCCTAATGTCCCAGGCGTCCCAGATGTCCCATATGTCCCATATGTCCCTAATGTCCAAAGCGTCCTAAATGTCCCATATGTCCTTAACGTCCCAGACGTCCTAGATGTCCCATATGTCCTTAACGTCACAGACGTCCCAGATGTCCCATATGACCCTAACGTCCCAGACGTCCCAGATGTCCCATATGTCCCATATGTCCCTAATGTTTCAGGCGTGCTAGATGTTCCATATGTCCCTAACGTCCCAGACGTCCTAAATGTCCCATATGTCCTTAACGTCTCAGACGTCCCAGATGTCCCATATGTCCCTTACCTCCCAGACGTACCAGATGTCCCATATGTCCCATATGTCCCATATGTCCATAATGTTTCAGGCGTCCTTGATGTTCCATATGTCCCTAACGTCCCAGACGTCCTAAATGTCCCATATGTCCTTAACGTCTCAGACGTCCCAGATGTCCCATATGTCCCTTACGTCCCAGACGTACCAGATGTCCCATATGTCCCAGATGTCCCATATGTCCCATATGTCCCTAATGTCCCAGGCGTCTTCAATGTCCCATATATTCTTAACGTCCCAGATGTACCATATGTCCTTAACGTTTCAGACGTCCCAAATGTCCCATATGTCCCTAACGTCTCAGACGTCCTATATGTCCCATATGTCCTTAACGTCCCAGACGTCCCAGATGTCCCATATGACCCTAACGTCCCAGACATCCCTGATGTCCCATATGTCCCATATGTCCCTAATGTTTTAGGCGTCCTAGATGTTCCATATGTCCCTAACGTCCCAGACGTCCCAGATGTCCCATATGTCCCTAACGTTCCAGACGTCCCAGACGTCCTAGATCATATGTCCTTAACGTCCCAGACGTCCTAGATGTCCTGTATGTCCCTAACGTCCCAGACGTTCCAAACGTCCCATATGTCCCATATGTCCCATATGTCCCTAATGTCCCAGGCGTCCTAAATGTCCCATATGTCCTTAACGTCCCAGACGTCCCAGACGTCCTAGATGTCCCATATGTTCTTAACGTCCCAGACGTCCTAGATGTCCTGTATGTCCCTAACGTCCCAGACGTTCCAAACGTCCCAGATGTCCCATATGTCCCATATGTCCCTAATGTCCCAGGCGTCCTAAATGTCCCATTTGTCCTTAACGTCCCAGACGTCCCAGACGTCCTAGATGTCCCATATGTTCTTAACGTCCCAGACGTCCCAGATGTCCCATATGTCCCTAACGTACCAGACGTCCCAGATGTCCCATATGTTTTATATGTCCCTTATGTCCCAGGCGTCCCAGATGTCCCATATATTCCAAATGTCCCTAATGTCCCAGGCGTTCTAAATGTCTCATATGTCCTTAACGTCCCAGACGTCCCAGACGTCCTAGATGTCCTATATGTCCTTAACGTCCCAGACGTCCGGATGTCCCATATGTCCCTAACGTCCGAGACGTCCCAGATGTCCCTAATGTCCTATATGTCTCGAATGTCCCAGACGTCCTAGATGTTCCATATGCCCCTAACGTCCCAGACGTTCTAAATGTCCCATATGTCCCTAACGTCCAAGACGTCTCAGCTGTCCCGTATGTCCCTAACCTCCCAGACGTCCCAGACGTCCTAGATCATATGTCCCTAACGTCCCAGACGTCCTAGATGTCCTATATGTCCCTAACGTCCCAGACGTTCCAGACGTTCTAGATGTCCCATATGTCCTTAACGTCCCAGACGTCCCAGATGTCCCATATGTTCTATATGTCCCTAATGCCCCAGGCGTCCCAGATGTCCCATATATTCCATATGTCCCTAATGTCCCAGGCGTTCTAAATGTCTCATATGTCCTTAACGTCCCAGACGTCCCAGACGTCCTAGATGTCCTATATGTTCCTAACGTCCCAGACGTCCTAGATGTCCCATATGTCCTTAACGTCCCAGACGTCCCAGATGTTCCATATGTCCCTAACGTCCCAAGCGTCCTAGATGTTCCATATGTCCCGAACGTCCCAGACGTCCTAAATGTCAGATATGTCCTTAACGTCCTAGACGTCCAGCTGACCCGTATGTCCCTAACGTCCCAGACGTCCCAGACGTCCTATATGTCCCATATGTCCGTAACGACCCAGACGTCCTAAATGTCCTATATGTCCTTAACGTCCCAGACGTCCCAGACGTCGCAGATGTCCCATATGTCCCATATGTCCATAATGTCCCAGGCGTCCCAGACGTCCCAGATGTCTCATATGTCCCATATGTTTAATGTTCCAGGCGTCCTAAAGGTTCCATATGTCCTTAACGTCCCAGACGTCCCAGACGTCCTAGATGTCCCATATGTCCCCAACGTCCCAGACGTCCCATATGTCCCATATGTCCCATATGTCCCTAATGTCCCAGGCGTCCTAAATGTCCCATATGTCCTTAACGTCCCAGACCTCCCAGACGTCCTAGATGTCCTATATGTCCTAACGTCCCAGCCGTCCCAGATGTCCCATATGTCCCATATGTCCCTAATGTCCTTAACGTCCCAGACGTCCCAGACGTCCTAGATGTCCCATATGTTCTTAACGTCCCAGACGTCGCAGATGTCCCATATGTCCCATATGTCCCTAATGTCCCAGGCGCCCTAAATGTCCCATATGTCGTTAACGTCCCAGACGTCCTAGATGTCTCATATGTCCTTAACGTCCCAGACGTCCTAGATGTCCCATATGTCCCTAACGTCTCAGACGTCCCAGATGTCCCATATGTCCCATATGTCCCTAATGTCCCAGGCGTCTCAGATGTCTCATATGTCCCATATGTTTAATGTCCCAGGCGTCCTAAAGGTCCCATATGTCCTTAACGTCCCAGACGTCCCAGACGTCCTAGATGTCCCCAACGTCCCAGACGTCCCAGATGTCTCATATGTCCCATATGTTTAATGTTCCAGGCGTCTTAAAGGTTCCATATGTCCTTAACGTCCCAGACGTCCCAGACGTCCTAGATGTCCCATATGTCCCCAACGTCCCAGACGTCCCAGATGTCCCATATGTCCCATATGTCCCTAATGTCCCAGGCGTCTTAAATGTCCCATATGTCCTTAACGTCCCAGATGTCCCATATGTCCTTAACGTCCCAGACGTCCCAGATGTCCCATATGTCCCTAACGTCCCAGACGTCCCAGATCTCCCATATGTCCCTAATGTCCCAGGCGTCCCAGATGTCCCATATGTCCCATATGTCCCTAATGTCCAAAGCGTCCTAAATGTCCCATATGTCCTTAACGTCCCAGACGTCCTAGATGTCCCATATGTCCTTAACGTCACAGACGTCCCAGATGTCCCATATGACCCTAACGTCCCAGACGTCCCAGATGTCCCATATGTCCCATATGTCCCTAATGTTTCAGGCGTGCTAGATGTTCCATATGTCCCTAACGTCCCAGACGTCCTAAATGTCCCATATGTCCTTAACGTCTCAGACGTCCCAGATGTCCCATATGTCCCTTACGTCCCAGACGTACCAGATGTCCCATATGTCCCATATGTCCCATATGTCCATAATGTTTCAGGCGTCCTTGATGTTCCATATGTCCCTAACGTCCCAGACGTCCTAAATGTCCCATATGTCCTTAACGTCTCAGACGTCCCAGATGTCCCATATGTCCCTTACGTCCCAGACGTACCAGATGTCCCATATGTCCCAGATGTCCCATATGTCCCATATGTCCCTAATGTCCCAGGCGTCTTAAATGTCCCATATATTCTTAACGTCCCAGATGTCCCATATGTCCTTAACGTTTCAGACGTCCCAAATGTCCCATATGTCCCTAACGTCTCAGACGTCCTATATGTCCCATATGTCCTTAACGTCCCAGACGTCCCAGATGTCCCATATGACCCTAACGTCCCAGACATCCCTGATGTCCCATATGTCCCATATGTCCCTAATGTTTCAGGCGTCCTAGATGTTCCATATGTCCCTAACGTCCCAGACGTCCCAGATGTCCCATATGTCCCTAACGTTCCAGACGTCCCAGACGTCCTAGATCATATGTCCTTAACGTCCCAGACGTCCTAGATGTCCTGTATGTCCCTAACGTCCCAGACGTTCCAAACGTCCCATATGTCCCATATGTCCCATATGTCCCTAATGTCCCAGGCGTCCTAAATGTCCCATATGTCCTTAACGTCCCAGACGTCCCAGACGTCCTAGATGTCCCATATGTTCTTAACGTCCCAGACGTCCTAGATGTCCTGTATGTCCCTAACGTCCCAGACGTTCCAAACGTCCCAGATGTCCCATATGTCCTATATGTCCCTAATGTCCCAGGCGTCCTAAATGTCCCATTTGTCCTTAACGTCCCAGACGTCCCAGACGTCCTAGATGTCCCATATGTTCTTAACGTCCCAGACGTCCCAGATGTCCCATATGTCCCTAACGTACCAGACGTCCCAGATGTCCCATATGTTTTATATGTCCCTTATGTCCCAGGCGTCCCAGATGTCCCATATATTCCAAATGTCCCTAATGTCCCAGGCGTTCTAAATGTCTCATATGTCCTTAACGTCCCAGACGTCCCAGACGTCCTAGATGTCCTATATGTCCTTAACGTCCCAGACGTCCCGGATGTCCCATATGTCCCTAACGTCCGAGACGTCCCAGATGTCCCTAATGTCCTATATGTCTCGAATGTCCCAGACGTCCTAGATGTTCCATATGCCCCTAACGTCCCAGACGTTCTAAATGTCCCATATGTCCCTAACGTCCAAGACGTCTCAGCTGTCCCGTATGTCCCTAACCTCCCAGACGTCCCAGACGTCCTAGATCATATGTCCCTAACGTCCCAGACGTCCTAGATGTCCTATATGTCCCTAACGTCCCAGACGTTCCAGACGTTCTAGATGTCCCATATGTCCTTAACGTCCCAGACGTCCCAGATGTCCCATATGTTCTATATGTCCCTAATGCCCCAGGCGTCCCAGATGTCCCATATATTCCATATGTCCCTAATGTCCCAGGCGTTCTAAATGTCTCATATGTCCTTAACGTCCCAGACGTCCCAGACGTCCTAGATGTCCTATATGTTCCTAACGTCCCAGACGTCCTAGATGTCCCATATGTCCTTAACGTCCCAGACGTCCCAGATGTTCCATATGTCCCTAACGTCCCAGGCGTCCTAGATGTTCCATATGTCCCGAACGTCCCAGACGTCCTAAATGTCAGATATGTCCTTAACGTCCTAGACGTCCAGCTGACCCGTATGTCCCTAACGTCCCAGACGTCCCAGACGTCCTACATGTCCCATATGTCCGTAACGACCCAGACGTCCTAAATGTCCTATATGTCCTTAACGTCCCAGACGTCCCAGACGTCGCAGATGTCCCATATGTCCCATATGTCCATAATGTCCCAGGCGTCCCAGATGTCCCATATGTCCCATATGTCTTTAATGTCAAAGGCGTTCTAAATTTCTCATATGTCCTTAACGTCCCAGACGTCCCAGATGTCCCATATGTCCCTGACGTCCCAGACGTCCCAGACTTCCTAGATCATATGTTACTAACGTCCCAGACGTCCTAGATGTCCTGTATGTCCCTAATGTCCCAGGCGTCCTAAATGTCCCATATGTCCTTAACGTCCCAGACGTCCCAGACGTCCTAGATGTCCCATATGTTCTTAACGTCCCAGACGTCCCAGATGTCCCATATGTCCCTAACGTACCAGACGTCCCAGATGTCCCATATGTTCCATATGTCCCTAATGTCCCAGGCGTCCCAGATGTCGCATATATTCCATATGTCCCTAATGTCCCAGGCGTTCTAAATGTCTCATATGTCCTTAACGTCCCAGACGTCCCAGACGTCCTAGATATCCTATATGTCCTTAACGTCCCAGACGTCCCAGATGTCCCATATGTCCCTAACGTCCCAGACGTGCCAGATGTCACTAATGTCCTATATGTCTCGAATGTCCCAGACGTCCTAGATGTTCCATATGCCCCTAACGTCCCAGACGTCCCAGACGTCCAAGATGTCCCATATGTCCTTAACGTCCCAGACGTACCAGATGTCCCATATGTCCCTAACTTCCCAGACATCCCAGATGTCCCATATATCCCTAACGTCCCAGACGTCCCAGACGTCCTAGATCATATGTCCCTAACGTCCCAGACGTCCTAGATGTCCTGTATGTCTCTAACGTCCCAGACGTTCCAAACGTCCCAGATGTCCCAAATGTCCCGTATGTCCCTAATGTCCCAGGCGTCCTAAATGTCCCATATGTCCTTAACGTCCCAGACGTCCCAGACGTCCTAGATGTCCCATATGTTCTTAACGTCCCAGACGTCCCAGATGTCCCATATGTTCCATATGTCCCTAATGTTGTAACACCAAAATTATTTATTTCATATGCCACGGCATCTACCTTTGCGGAGGCAGGTAGTGGGTTGAATAAAAGTCAGGTTGAGGGATAATTCAAATTTAATATGGTTGTTGTTAGTATTTAACAGACATGGTTTTTAATATTGCGATCGACGTTAAAAGTGAAGGTTACAACTTATCTTTTCCTTAGTTGAATTGCTCTAACACTGCGAGTCCAATCTTCATGATCAGCTGTTATGTAGGTGCCTCAGAACATGCAGCTCTTGGCTTCAATTTTGCAAAAAGGCCATAATGACGCCCCAGGATGGGTGGATGCGGTTGGGATAATTTACAGCGTGCGTGGCTCCAAATTTGACCCCAAACTAGAAACCTTCACGCGACTATTTAGTGAAATTTAATAACAACAGAAATATTCTTACCGGTTGGTCGGTTTCTAGTATTCAATAGGTAATTTTAGGGTGCTTAAAATATGCTATGAGCAACCCTTCGGAAAATTTTGGTACCGCAAACAATGCGTGTGTATGCTTAGACGGCTTCGGCAAAAGTGCCTTGAAACCGATGGCTTCGAAAATTTTAGAAATTTTGCGGACACGCGCCGTTAGAGCAACTCGTGTATCAGTCTTAATATATCCCCAGTTATTTTTATGTTACACACCCCCCTTATTAAAGATATTAAATTACTATAACAATGCACATTGTCACTATTTATTACACAACAAAATCCCTCTTAATTTAATAGTACCTTAGCAACTAGCATTATCATGCATAATCAAAAAAAATATCACAGCATGCAAGAACAATATCATTATAATTGAAGGCTACCACATTTAAATAATAATAACTAGCACCTAGGGTAATTATGCATAATAAAAAATTTATCACAGCATGCGAGAATAAATATCGTTATAATATGGCTATACACATTCAAATAATAATAACTAGTACCTAGGGTAATTATACATAATAATTAATAGCCCACCATGCATAGCTAATAACATTTACACGTTTATAAATATAATTACATAATACTCGTAGGTACATCAAACGTCAAATTATATCCATCAGTTTAATTGACTTCTCATGTGTGCTCAGTAAATGATTACCAGTAGCTAAACAAATAGCTAATACATTTTAGATGATTACAAATCTCATTTTATTGATCAAAGCGGTATTTAGCAACGGTAGTTTTATGTGTAACTTCGCGTACAACACGCCCAAATGGTGGGAACAAAATCGGTATAGTCAAAATCGAGAAAAAGTTTTAAATCAGGAAGGTCCCTACCATTACCAAAACCAAAAGGAGCGCAAAAAATCACCAAATAGAAAAAACATCATTTACCGAGGCCAAAGCCAATTTCACATTAACTATTTGACAGATACGTCCGAGTTAGATCCGAAGTACGGTTTCAAGTCTTTGACATGCCAACGGCCAGCATTGCTGCCGTCAACATTTAGTAAATCATAAACTAAATTTCCAATTTTTCGTTTAATGGTACACAAAACGTACTTGGGTGCTAATTTAGCAGAAAACCTATTAGCTGCATCTGAGAGCACCTTATTTCTTTTCCAAACTTTATCACCAATTTGGTATTCTATATCCCGTTTCCGTAAATTATATCGCTCTGAATTCCGCCGATAAGATTCAGAAAGCTTCCTCTGAATGTCTTCGTAAATGTCGCGAAGACGACCTAGTTCATCTGCTAAAATTTTCCTATCGATAGGTTGCAAGTCTACTTCGGCAGTTGACTCGATTTTCCCATAAAACTCGCCCGAGGCGGGAATATTCCTACCAAAATTTAGAAATGCGGGACTATATCCCGTAACTTCATGTTTCGCGGTTCTAATAGCATACGCTATCTTTGCTAATTCCTTATCCCAATCCTGGTGTTTTTCCCCAATATAGCTTCTAATAGCCGTTCCTATCGTACGATTTATACGTTCTACAGGACTAACTTGTGGGTGGTAATACGCATTGTACCAGATTTTCTGTACTTTATACTGTTTAGCCAATTTTTTAAACAATGATCCTGCGAATTGAGTACCGTTATCGCATAAAATGATTTGAGGAACTCCGTAAACTAAAAATACTTGATCTTCCATGAAACTAACAATAGCTTGGGCGGTCGCGTTTCGAAGAGGATGGAGTAAAACATATTTAGTCAACCAGTCGGATACAACTAAAATATAACAATACCCTTTGGAGGATCTGGGCAAAGGGCCCATAATATCGACGGATATCATTTGCCATGGATAACGTGCCTTTTTCTCGCGTCCCATAAGGCCAAAACCCTTAGAATTCGGAGATTTTTGTTCATTGCAGGTTTTACAAGCTCTTATATAACGTAATATGTCCCTACGCATTTTCGGCCAATAATACTGTTCTGTAACTCTACCTACGGTTTTATAATACCCTAAATGAGCCGCCGTCGGTTCGTCATGGTAACGTTTAATTATATTACGCCTATCAGCATTCGGAACCAGTAATTTCCAATCAGTTATATTGGTTTTTAAAGGTATTTTCGAAGAAACATGTTTATAGATATAACCATCTTCAATTTTCCAATGGGGATATAAATCAGGGTTGTTAATAATTTTACTTTTCATTTTCAAATACCACGGATCTGAACGTTTCAACTCGATCCCTACGACATTAACCTCGTTAGGAACAGCGCGCGACAATGCATCAGGTACAATGTTAAACTTGCCTTTTCTATGAACTAACTCGTAATCAAACTGTTGCAGTTTAACAGACCAGCGGGCTAATTTGCCTGTGGGTTCCTTCATTCTCTTTAACCAAAGAAGTGAGTAATGGTCCGTAACTACAGTAAATTTGGTGCCCTCTATATAGGGTCGAAATTTATCAATGCAAAAAATAACTGCCAGACATTCGCGTTCCGTCACGCTGTAATTACGTTCTGCTTTATTTAGGCTTCTACTAACGAATGAAATAACTTTTTCTTCACCGTCCTGCATTTGCGTAAGTACTCCTCCTAAGCCGGTATCGGAAGCATCGCACTGAATAACAAATGGTAGGGAAAAATCGGGCGATGTTAAAATAGGTGCCGAAATTAAAGCTTGTTTAATAGTTATAAACGCGGATTCAGATTTCTCATTCCAGATTACGGTATGTCGTTTTTGTTTGCCTTTCAATAGGTCATTAATTGGCGACATTAACGTTGAGAAATGCGGTATGAAACGCCTATACCAGCCGCACATCCCTACAAAACGCTTAATTTCGCTGGTAGTTCGAGGTCTGGGATAATTTACCATTGCCTCGACTTTTTCGGGATCGGTTCTGAGACCGCCTCTGTCGACTATAAAACCCAAATACTTCAAAGTTGAACAGAAAAATTTACACTTCTTTAAATTTATTGTTAGGTTAGCGTTATGCAAACGATTACCAACCTCCGTAAGTATCTTAACGTGCTCTTTGAAAGATGATGAAGTAACTATAATGTCGTCAAGGTACACGAATACTTTAGGTTCTAGTTCGGGTCCGAAAATAGCGTCCATTAATCGTTGTTGAACTTGCGCCGAGTTAGAAAGACCGAGAGGTAGGACAGTGAAATGAAAGAGACCTCTGCCTGGCACCGAAAATGCCGTTTTTTATTTAGATACTTTATCTAGAGGGATCTGCCAAAATGCGCTGCGTAAATCGATCGATGAAATATACTTTGCGTCCCTTAACGAATCCAGAATGCGATCTACCTGAGGTAAAGGATAACAATCCCGTTTGGTAACCGCATTCAATTGCCTCCCGTCAAAACAAAAACGAAACTCCCCCGATTGTTTTTTTACTAGCAGTACGGGCGACGAACAACTACTAAAAGATGGCTCTACCACTCCTAACTCTAGCATTTTGTCTAATTCCTTATTAAGGTGGGCTAAAATGTATGGTGACATACGGTACTGTCTTTGCTTTATGGGTTTGGCATCCCCCGTATCTATGTGATGTACAACCCTATCAGTTTTTCCTAGTCTTTCTTCACTGCTGATAGTTTCAAATTCTGCCTTAACTTTCTCTATTTGAGAGAGTTCACAGTTGGAAAAAGTTTCTTTAAAACTTGAACTAAACGACTCATCAATATTAGCTGGTGAAAGAACATTAATTTCAAAATTACGCGTTTTACTTTGAATATCCCACGAATTATTTTTAAAATCTACAATTAATTCAAATAATTTGCAAAAATCTGACCCAAGAATAAAGTTATGGCCGACCGAAGGGACAACTAAGGCTTCTACCAATTTACAAGTAGCTCCGATAAGTACGGGTAGTAAAACTGAACCGCTAATCACTTGACGTTTTCCGTCTGCAGTCGTCACATATTTTTCTTTGGGTTTCCTAGTTTTAATACCTAAGTAATTTAAAATAGCTAAACCCCTTTTCCCAACGATGGTTTTATTTGCACCCGAATCTAATAGTGCTGTCACATTATGATTCAAAATTGAAATACTGATATACGGACGGTTATCATGAAACTTACTGCAAAATACGGGGCCAACTTCAGAATATTTATAAAAAATTTTAACCTTGGCTATCCAAGAACCCCATTCTGTTCGAGACAACTTAGGTTTCTCATATTTAACACAATTTTTGCGATTTAAATTATTAACGTTAGACCTCCTATTGAAATATTCTTTATTGTTAGAAGTTATTACGTAGGAATTATTTGGTTTGGCCTGAGTCACACGAAGAGGCGGAGAACGGCCGTCAACTGCCGCCCCAAAAATTAGTTTTTTGGATTGTTACTATTCGAGCATTTTCTGCAAGTCGTAACAGTACAACCTGGAGCACCACATTTAAAACAAAACTGTTTTTGTTTACTCCTACAGTAGCGATGTGTGTGATTTCCCCCTTGACAATTCCAACACGTTACCATAGAGATTTCCGACCTTTTAACATTATGATTTTGAAATTGATTATTTTCTAGATACGCTAAGTCCGGTTCTAAAACGTCTTTGGGTTTTGGAGGTGGATGGTATCTATCTTTAAGTGCTAAAGATTCATCTATACGTTTGCATAATTTAATGAGTTCCGTTAAAGAGTCGATTTCTGTTAATGCAAGTCTATCGGTGTAACGCGGTAATAAGTTTTTTTTAATATATTTCAAGCGAGTGTAGTCAGCTGGTTCCCTAGGTAATCGTTTAAATAGCGCGTCCATGGATGATATGTAAACGTGCACCGGTTCTTTAGGTCCTTGTATTCGCGACTTAATTTCATCCCACAATCTATCTTCATAATCGCTAGGTAAATAGTCTCGTTTTAAAATTTCTACAAGTGAAGGCCAATCGGATACTGATGATTTTATCGCTCGAAACCAATTTCGTGCGTTTCCCGTAAATAATTCAATCGCGCAATTATACAATTCTTTATAGCTAACGTTTCGCGATACGCACAATTCATCAATGGTAGCTAAAAATGAATGTACACTAGTAGAACTCCCATCGAAAACTACTCCCCATTTATATACTGGACACGATTTCTTTACTTCAGTAGCAAGTACTGTAGGCGGTATATTTAGATTACAGGCGGAAGAAGTTGTAGCCACGGGTTGATTTTGGTTCAAAGCTGTTCTCTTAAGTTTTTCATACAAATCCGCTTCTACTTCTAAACAACTGGCGTATGATTCGTTCTTAAAAGAAAGCATATCTACGTCCTCATCTTTTACGGGCATTCGCTTAACACGCTCGGTTAGATGCAGTAACCTAGTTTCAATACGTATAAACATTGAATCCGATTCGGGACCATCGAATTCCTCTACCAAATTTTTAATTGAGTTTAAAGTCGCCGTAACAGCCGCTCTTTCCGTCTCTGCATTGTATAACGGATCTTCAAGTACGATATTGCGAAATCTTTCTGAATCTAAAGCTCGGGTTAAAATTTTGCGTCTACTAGCTATATCTCTAACAGTAGTGATGCTGCGTATACGTAGTTCGTAATCTAACTCGCCGACTATTAAGAAATTTGGACGTAATCGAGACATCATTGACTAACTACTTTAGGTTTAATAATGTTAAGGAAATTATAATCGCAAACTTCAAAATACTTAATTAGCGATAAATTCAGTAGTCACACATATCATTAATTGTATAAAATAATATTACGTTACTAAATAACGCTTTCAATCTTTGAGCACATAATTGTAAATTGAAGGAGCAACAAAAAGGTAATCATCAACCAGCCTGTCTGTCTTGACAGATAAGTACCAAATGCGCTTAACAATTTGCGCGGCAGGTACAACAATAATACTGTGGGTGCAAAAATTTTGCTAGACACGTATTTACAACTAAATCACAATTAGACTAATTACGAAAATTTAACGAACAACTTTTGCCTTTGCCAATTAGGTGAAATTACCATATTTTTACGGTACTCGTTTTGTGGTCAAAAATGATTGCAGAACAAATTAAATTTCGAGAAACTAGTGAAATAGGTTAACATTAAATGCAAAATTTAATATATAAATCTATAATTTTTATTCAAATTAATCCTTCAACCTGGCCATCACGCATATGGGCGCCATTTTAGTGTAACACCAAAATTATTTATTTCATATGCCACGGCATCTATCTTTGCGGAGGCAGGTAGTGGGTTGAATAAAAGTCAGGTTGAGGGATAATTCAAATTTAATATGGTTGTTGTTAGTATTTAACAGACATGGTTTTTAATATTGCGATCGACGTTAAAAGTGAAGGTTACAACTTATCTTTTCCTTAGTTGAATTGCTCTAACACTGCGAGTCCAATCTTCATGATCAGCTGTTATGTAGGTGCCTCAGAACATGCAGCTCTTGGCTTCAATTTTGCAAAAAGGCCATAATGACGCCCCAGGAAGGGTGGATGCGGTTGGGATAATTTACAGCGTGCGTGGCTCCAAATTTGACCCCAAACTAGAAACCTTCACGCGACTATTTAGTGAAATTTAATAACAACAGAAATATTCTTACCGGTTGGTCGGTTTCTAGTATTCAATAGGTAATTTTAGGGTGCTTAAAATATGCTATGAGCAACCCTTCGGAAAATTTTGGTACCGCAAACAATGCGTGTGTATGCTTAGACGGCTTCGGCAAAAGTGCCTTGAAACCGATGGCCTCGAAAATTTTAGAAATTTTGCGGACACGCGCCGTTAGAGCAACTCGTGTATCAGTCTTAATATATCCCCAGTTATTTTTATGTTACAATGTCCCAGGCGTCCCAGATGTTCCATATATTCCATATGTCCCTAATGTCCCAGGCGTTCTAAATGTCTCATATGTCCTTAACGTCCCAGACGTCACAGACGTCCTAGATGTCCTATATGTCCTTAACGTCCCAGACGTCCCAGATGTCCCATATGTCCCTAACGTCCCAGACATCCCAGATGTCCCTAATGTCCTATATGTCTCGAATGTCCCAGACGTCCTAGATGTTCCATATGCCCCTAACGTCCCAGACGTTCTAAATGTATCATATGTCCCTAACGTCCAAGACGTCTCAGCTGTCCCGTATGTCCCTAACCTCCCAGACGTCCCAGAAGTCCTAGATGTCCTATATGTCCCTAACGTCCCAGACGTCCCAGACGTTCTAGATGTCCCATATGTCCTTAACGTCCCAGACGTCCCAGATGTCCCATATGTCCCATATGTCCCTAATGTTCCAGGCGTCCTAGATTTTCCATATGTCCCTAACGTCCCAGACGTCCCAGATGTCCCATATGTCCCTAACGTCCCAGACGTCCCAGATGTCCCTAATGTCCTATATGTCTCGAATGTCCCAGACGTCCTAGATGTTCCATATGCCCCTAACGTCCCAGACGTTCTAAATGTATCATATGTCCCTAACGTCCAAGACGTCTCAGCTGTCCCGTATGTCCCTAACCTCCCAGACGTCCCAGACGTCCTAGATGTCCTATATGTCCCTAACGTCCCAGACGTCCCAGACGTTCTAGATGTCCCATATGTCCTTAACGTCCCAGACGTCCCAGATGTCCCATATGTCCCTAATGTCCCAGGCGTCCTAGATTTTCCATATGTCCCTAACGTCCCAGACGTCCCAGATGTCCCATATGGCCCTAATGTCCCAGGCGTCCAAGATGTTCCATATGTCCCTAACGTCCCAGACGTCCTAAATGTCCCATATGTCCCTAACGTACCAGACGTCCTAGATGTCCCATATGTCCCTAACGTCCCAGTCGTCCTAGATGTCTTATATGTCCCTAAATTCTCAGTCGGCCTAGATGTCCTATATGTCCCTAACGTCCCGTATGTCCTTAATGTCGCAGGCGTCCCAGATGTCCCACATGTCCCATTAGTCCCTAATGTCTCAGGCGTCTGAAATGTCCCATATGTCCTTAACGTCCCAGATGTCCCAGACGTCCTAGATGTCCCATATGTCCTTAACGTCCCAGACGTCCCAGATGTTCCATATGTCCCTAACGTCCCAGAAGTCCCAGATGTCCCATATGTCCCATATGTCCCTAATGTCCCAGGCGTCTTAAATGTCCCATATGTCCTTAACGTCCCAGATGTCCCAGACGTCCTAGATGTCCCATATGTCCTTAACGTCCCAGACGTCCAAGATGTCCCATATGTCCCTAACGTCCCAGACGTCCCAGATCTCTCATATGTCCCTAATGTCCCAGGCGTCCCAGATGTCCCATATGACCTATATGTCCCTAATGCCCAAGGCGTTCTAAATGTCCCATATGTCCTTAACGTCCCAGACGTCCCAGACGTCCTAGATGTCCCATATGTCCTTAACGTCCCAGACGTCCCAGATGTCCCATATGACCCTAACGTCTCAGACGTCCCAGATGTCCCATATGTCCCATATGTCCCTAATGTTTCAGGCGTCCCAGATGTTCCATATGTCCCTAACGTCCCAGACGTCCTAAATGTCCCATATATCCTTAACGTCTCAGACGTCCCAGATGTCCCATATGTCCCTTACCTCCCAGACGTACCAGATGTCCCATATGTCCCATATGTACCATATGTCCATAATGTTTCAGGCGTACTAGATGTTCCATATGTCCCTAACATCCTAGACGTCATAGATGTTCCATATGTCCCTAACGTCCCAGACCTCCTAAATGTCCCATATGTCCTTAACGTCCCAAACGTCCCAGACGTCCTAGATGTCCCATATGTCCTTAACGTCTTAGACGTCCCAGATGTCCCATATGTCCCTAACGTCCCAGACGTCCCAGATGTCCCATATGTTCCATATGTCCCTAATGTCCCAGGCGTCCCAGATGGCCGATATGTCCTATATGTCCCTAATGTCCAGGGCGTCCTAAATGTCCCATATGTCCTTAACGTCCCAGACGTCCCAGACGTCCTAGATGTCCCATATGTCCCTAACGTCCCAGACGTCCCAGATGTCCCATATGTCCCTAACGTCCCAGACGTCCCAGACGTCCCAGACGTCCTAGATGTCCCATATGTCCTTAACGTCCCAGACGTCCCAGATGTCCCATATGTCCCTAACGTCCCAGACGTCCCATATGTCCCATATGTCCCTAATGTTTCAGGCGTCCTAGATGTTCTATATGTCCCTAACGTCCCAGACGTCTTAAATGTCCCATATGTCCTTGACGTCTCAGACGTCCCAGATGTCCCATATGTCCCTTACGTCCCAGACGTACCAGATGTCCCATATGTCTCATATGTCCCATATGTCCATAATGTTTCAGACGTTCTAGATGTCCCATATGTCCTTAACGTCCCAGACGTAACAGATGTCCCATATGCCCCATATCTCCCTAATGTCCCAGGCGTCCTAGATGTTCCATATGTCCCTAACGTCCCAGACGTCCCAGATGTCCAATATGTCTCTAACGTCCCAGACGTCCCAGAAGTTCTAGATGTCCTATATGTCCCTAACGTCCCAGACGTCCCAGACGTTCTAGATGTCCCATATGTCCTTAACGTCCCAGACGTCCCAGATGTCCCATATGTCCCATATGTCCCTAATGTCCCAGGCGTCCTAGATGTTCCATATGTCCCTAATGTCCCAGACGTCCCAGATGTCCCATATGTCCCTAATGTCCCAGACGTCCTAGATGTCCCATATGTCCTGTCAGGGAAGATAGACGGTCGGCCTTACCTTTTGGCGAAAGTTATATTTGATATTTTGCCGGCTGGTAACTATCGGCCTAATTGGGCTAGCTCGCCGCGAGGGTCGCAGGGTTCCAACTATGCTGAAAAGAACACTATACGAAATACGAAGAGAATGGGCGCCAGGTCCTAGACTCTGATCCAATTCCTTGTGCGGACCTTCACAAGGTCGAAGATAAAAACCAGCAAGTTAAACAAAATCAAAGCAATCGACCAATCAGAATATCACAGCTTTATTAATATTGGTAGGTACTATAGTGCATATCCAACATAAAAGTATAGATCCAAAATCACAGTAAATTATCACAATTAACACCAGAAATAATAATACGACTAATGGTTACAAGTACATAAAACAATTGACCTAAGAATCCAACTCGAGGTGTCGCGAACTGCGAAATTAGCCTGAAGGGCGTAACAACTAGGTACCTCAAAACTTTATCGAAGCAATATACTCAAAACATGACTAGATAAATTACCAATGACGTTCACCGTGAGAGCGGGAAAACGACACGACACGAAGCATGACTACATTAACCCAATAAAATAAACTAAGAAAGCTTTAAATAGACTATAAATCCCCGTGAAGCGGAGTACAAAATCAAGGGTGCGAATAACGCAAGCAAAAATATGCAATGCCAACATCTAACCCCGAAGGTTGGCCTAAAAATTAACTTTAAGACACACAAAATTTAGATGGGTGGTTCAGCACGTTATGAGATCTCACAGGGGTTTGCTAGTTCCTAAAGGAAAGTCATAAAGTATTTCCTGACGTACTAAGAACTGCTTGCGGGTATCTAGCCGAGAACTAGTTATCACAAAATCAAAAACGGGAGGCTACATAATCTCAACAAAAATCCCGTTGGTAGCAGTTTTGCCACCGCAAAAAAAAATTTAGCTCTAGCAAGTGATCTTAAATAAACAACAAGGTTAATGCAATACGCGACGTCAAAAAAAACTACAGTGATTACAAAAGCAGCCTCAAAGCCAAATCATAACAAAATTACACATGGCTGCTATCCACAGAGGTAAGTAAATTAATCCATCTCATATCTAGTAGCTCAAATTAACACCAAAAATCGATATGCACAAAAACTCTAAAATAGCAGTTCGGAAGGTCATACTAAACAGTTCAAAAGCAATTCAAATAAACGAACGATACAAATTAAAACGTTACAAAACCTCAGATGCATACGACACGTGGAGGCCGAGCTGTTGGAAGAGATGCAAGAGTCCAGGTGCGTTGGGCAGCGCTCGCAGAGGGAACGACCGCAAATCCAGGCCGCAGAGGCGAGCGGCCAGCCGGCTCGTGGAGCACCGCATGATCCAGGCAAAACCAAATGCACGACGACGAACAGGACCAATCCAGGTAATAAAACTCAATTCCATGGCGTTTTAAAAACGCATTTCATGGCGTATAACTAATTAACGCATTTCCTTGGCGTAGAATAGTTGGCTATAAATTACAAATTTCCAGATAAGCAACCACGCTGAGAAAGAAATCGTAACAAACTCTGCGAATGGTGACGAACAGCCTAACGCTCCATTCGATCGAGAAGAGCCCATTTCAAAACCGCAACAAAAGCGAACGAACGCTGGCAGCAACTCCCAACGGCTTCCAGAACGTTCCAAAGGGGCGCCTTGCCTCCAAAAATCCCTCAAAACGACGAGGACGGCTATAACCAAAGCCAGAGGAGCAAAAGGTTCCCAGGGCACTAACTTCAACGATCGAAGCAATGGAAAAGAATGGAATGCAAATTCGCCAGAGGGCAGTTCACGATCCCAGGTTATCAATGTCAAAGTCAAATTCGAAAAAAGGAAGAAAAACTATAGGTGCAGAGTGTATGTGCAGAACTGATAACAAAGTGTTCCTTTAATTCAAAATTGAGGCTGAAGGTATTTGGGTTGCCTAGCTATGGATAAAGTACTGTATATTTAGAGAATAAAAGTGAATTGCCAAATCTGACTAATTATTTCAATTAACAGTAGGAAAATGTCAAAATGAGCGTAACAGTCCCTAACGTCCCAGTCGTCCTAGATGTCCTATATGTCCCTAAAGTCCCAGTCGTCCTAGATGTCCTATATGTCCCTAACGTCCCATATGTCCTTAATGTCGCAGGCGTCCCAGATGTCCCACATGTCCCATATGTCCCTAATCTCCCAAGCGTCTGGAATGTCCCATATGTCCTTAACGTCCCAGATTTTCAGACGTCCTAGATGTCTCATATGTCCTTAACGTCCCAGACGTCCCAGATGTCCCATATGTCCCATATGTCCCTAATGTCCCAGGCGTCTTAAATGTCCCATATGTCCTTAACGTCCCAGATGTCCCAGACGTCCTAGATGTCCCATATGTCCTTAACGTCCCAGACGTCCCAGATGTCCCATATGTCCCTAACGTCCCAGAAGTCCCAGATGTCACTAATGTCCCAGGCGTCCCAGATGTCCCATATGTCCCATATGGTCTAATGTCCAAGGCGTCCTAAATGTCCCATATGTCTTTAACGTCATAGACGTCCCAGACGTCCTAGATGTCCCATATGTCCTTAACGTCCCAGACGTCCCAGATGTCCCATATGACCCTACGTCCCAGATGTCCCAGATGTCCCATATGTCCCATATGTCCCAAATGTTTCAGGCGTTCCTAGATGTTCCATATGTCTCTAACGTCCCAGACGTCCTAAATGTCTCATATGTCCTTAACGTCTCAGACGTCCCAGATGTCCCATATGTCCCTTACGTCCCAGACGTACCAGATGTCCCATATGTCCCATATGTCCCATATGTCCATAATGTTTCAGGCGTCCTAGATGTTCCATATGTCCCTAACGTCCCAGACGTCATAGATGTTCCATATGTCCTTAACGTCCCAGACCTCCTAAATGTCCCATATGTCCTTAACGTCCAAAACGTCCCAGACGTCCTAGATGTCCCATATGTCCTTAACGTCACAGACGTCCCAGATGCCCCATATGTCCCTAACGTCCCAGACGTCCCAGATGTCCATATGTCCCATATGTCCCATATGTCCCTAATGTCCCAGGCGTCCCAGATGGCCGATATGTCCCATATGTCCCTAATGTCCAGGGCGTCCTAAATGTCCCATATGTCCTTAACGTCCCAGACGTCCCAGACGTCCTAGATGTCCCAAATGTCCTTAACGTCCCAGACGTCCCAGATGTCCCATATGTCCCTAACGTCCCAGACGTCCCAGATGTCCCATATGTCCCATATGTCCCTAATGTCCCAGGCGTCCTAGATGTTCCATATGTCCCTAACGTCCCAGACGTCCTAAATGTCTCATATGTCCCTAACGTCCCAGACGTCCCAGCTGTCCCGTATGTCCCTAACGTCCCAGACGTCCTAGACGTCCTAGATGTCCCATATGTCCCTAACGTCCCAGACGTCCTATTTGTCCTATATGTCCCTAACGTCCCAGACGTCCCAGACGTACCAGATGTCTCTTATGTCCCATATGTCCCTAATGTCCCAGGCGACCTAAATGTCTCATATGTCCTTAACGTCCCAGACGTCCCAAACGTCCTAGATGTAATATATGATCTTAACGTCCCAGACGCAGCTGTCCCATATATCCCTTACGTCCCAGACGTCTCAGATGTCCCATATGTCCCTAATGTCCCAAACGTCCCAGACGTCCCAGATGTTCCATATGTCCCATATGTCCCTAGTGTCCCAGACGTCCCAGATGTCCCATATGTCCCTAACGTCCCAGACGTCCCAGATGTCCCATATGTCCTTAACGTCCTAGATTTTCTAGATGTCCCATACGTCCTCAACGTCCCAGATGCTCCATATGTCTCTAACGTCCCAGACGTCCCAGATGTCCCATATGTCCCAGACGTCCCAAACGTCCTAGATGTCCCATATGTCCCTAACGTCCCAGACGTCCCAAATGTCCCATATGTCCCTAACGTCCCAGACGTCCCAGATGTTCCATATGTCCCATATGTCCCTAATGTCCCAGACGTCCCAGATGTCCCATATGTCCCTAACGTCCCAGACGTCCCAGATGTCCCATATGTCCTTAACGTCCTAGATTTCCTAGATGTCCCATACGTCCTCAACGTCCCAGATGCTCCATATGTCTCTAACGTCCCAGACGTCCCAGATGTCCCATATGTCCCATATGTCTCTAATGTCCCAGGCGTCCCAGATGTTCTATATGTCCCATATGTTCCTAATGTCCCAGGCGTCCTAAATCTCCCATATGTCCTTAACGTCCCAGACGTCCCAGACGTCCTAGATGTCCCATATGTCCTTAACGTCCCAGATGTCTTAGATGTCCCACATGTTCCTAACGTCCGAGACGTCCCAGATGTCCCATATGTCCCTAATGTCCCAGGCGTCCTACATGTTCCATATGTCCCTAACGTCCCAGACGTCCTAAATGTCCCATATGTCCTTAACGTCCCAGACGTCCTAGATGTCCCATATGTCCCATATGTCCCTAATGTCCCAGGCGTCCCAGATGTCCCATATATCCCATATGTCCCTAATGTCCCAGGCGTCCTAAATGTCACATATGTCCTTAACGTCCCAAACGTCTCAGACGTCCTAGATGTCCCATATGTCCTTAACGTCTCAGACGTCCCAGATGTCCCATATGTTTCTAACGTCCCAGACGTCCCAGATGTCCCATATGTCAATAATATCTCATGCGTCCCAGATGTCCCATATGTCCCTAATGTCCCAGGCGTCCTAAATGTCCCATATGTCCTTAACGTCACAGACGTCCCAGACATCCTAGATGTCCCATATGTCCTTAACGTCCCAGACGTCCCAGACGTCCTAGATGTCTCATATTTCCTTAACGTCCCAGACGTCCCAGATGTCCCATATGTCCCATATGTCCCTAATGTCCCAGGCGTCCCAGATGGCCGATATGTCCCATATGTCCCTAATGTCCAGGGAGTCCTAAATGTCCCATATGTCCTTAACGTCCCAGACGTCCCAGACATCCTAGATGTCCCATATGTCCTTAACGTCCCAGACGTCCCAGATGTCCCATATGTCCCTAACGTCCCAGACGTCACAGATGTCCCATATGTCCCTAACGTCCCAGACGTCCCAGACGTCCCAGATCATATGTCCCTAACGTCCCAGACGTCCTAGATGTCCTGTATGTCCCTAACGTCCCAGACGTTCCAAACGTCCCAGATGTCCCATATGTCCCTAATGTCCCAGGCGTCCTAAATGTCCCATATGTCCTTAACGTCCCAGACGTCCCAGACGTCCTAGATGTCTTATATGTTCTTAACGTCCCAGACGTCCCTAATGTACCATATGTCCCTAACTTACCAGACGTCCCAGATGTCCCATATGTTCCATATGTCCCTAATGTCCCAGGCGTCCCAGATGTCCCATATATTCCATATGTCCCTAATGTTCCAGGCGTTCTAAATGTCTCATATGTCCTTAACTGCCAGACGTCCCAGACGTCCTAGATGTCCTATATGTCCTTAACGTCCCAGACGTCCCAGATGTCCCATATGTCCTTAACGTCCCAGACGTCTCAGATGTCCTTAATGTCTTATATGTCTCGAATGTCCCAGACGTTCTAGATGTTCCATATGCCCCTAACGTCCCAGACGTTCTAAATGTCCCATATGTCCCTAACGTCCAAGACGACTCAGCTGTCCCGTATGTCCCTAACCTCCCAGACGTCCCAGACGTCCTAGATCATATGTCCCTAACGTCCCAGACGTCCTAGATGTCCTATATGTCCCTAACGTCCCAGACGTCCCAGACGTTCTAGATGTCCCATATGTCATTAACGTCCCAGACGTAACAGATGTCCCATATGGCCCATATGTCCCTAATGTCCCAGGCGTCCTAGATGTTCCATATGTCCCTAACGTCCCAGACGTCACAGATGTCCCATATGTCCCTAATGTCCCAGGCGTCCTAGATGTTCCATATGTCCCTAACGTCCCAGACGTCCTAAATGTCCTATATGTCCCTAACGTCCCAGACGTCCCAGACGTTCTAGATGTCCCATATGTCCTTAACGTCCCAGACGTCCCAGATGTCCCATATGTCCCATATGTCCTTAACGTCCCAGACGTCCCAGATGTCCCAAATGTCCCTAACGTCCCAGACGTCCTAGATCATATGTCCCTAACGTCCCAGACGTCCTAGATGTCCTATATGTCCCTAACGACCCAGACGTCCCAGACGTTCTAGATGTCCCATATGTCCTTAACGTCCCAGACGTCCCAGATGTCCCATATGTCCCATATGTCCCTAATGTCCCAGGCGTCCTAGATGTTCCATATGTCCCTAACGTCCCAGACGTCCCAGATGTCCCATATGTCCCTAATGTCCCAATCGTCCTAGATGTTCCATATGTCCGTAACGTCCCAGACGTCCTAAATGTCCCATATGTCCCTAACGTCCCAGACGTCCTAGATGTCCCATATGTCCCTAACGTCCCAGTCGTCCTAGATGTCCTATATGTCCCTAAAGTCCCAGTCGGCCTAGATGTCCTATATGTCCCTAACGTCCCGTATGTCCTTAATGTCGCAAGCGTCCCAGATGTCCCACATGTCCCATATGTCCCTAATGTCTCAGGCGTCTGAAATGTCCCATATGTCCTTAACGTCCCAGATGTCCCAGACGTCCTAGATGTCCCATATGTCCTTAACGTCCCAGACATCCCAGATGTCCCATATGTCCCTAACGTCCCAGAAGTCCCAGATGTCCCATATGTCCCATATGTCCCTAATGTTCCAAGCGTCTTAAATGTCCCATATGTCCTTAACGTCCCAGATGTCCCAGACGTCCTAGATGTCCCATATGTCCTTAACGTCCCAGACGTCCCAGATGTCCCATATATCCCTAACGTCCCAGACGTCCCAGATCTCTCATATGTCCCTAATGTCCCAGGCGTCCCAGATGTCCCATATGTCCCATATGTCCCTAATGTCCAAGGCGTTCTAACTGTCCCATATGTCCTTAACGTCCCAGACGTCCCAGACGTCCTAGATGTCCCATATGCCCTTAACGTCCCAGACGTTCCAGATGTCCCATATGACCCTAACGTCTCAGACGTCCCAGATGTCCCATATGTCCCATACGTCCCTAATGTTTCAGGCGTCCTAGACGTTCCATATGTCCCTAACGTCCCAGACGTCCTAAATGTCCCATATGTCCTTAACGTCTCAGACGTCCCAGATGTCCCATATGTCCCTTACGTCCCAGATGTACCAGATGTCCCATATGTCCCATATGTCCATAATGTTTCAGGCGTACTAGATGTTCCATATGTCCCTAACATCCTAGACGTCATAGATGTTCCATATGTCCCTAACGTCCCAGACCTCCTAAATGTCCCATTTGTCCTTAACGTCCCAAACGTCTCAGAGGTCCTAGATGTCCCATATGTCCTTAACGTCTTAGACGTCCCAGATGTCCCATATGTCCCTAACGTCCCAGACGTCCCAGATGTCCCATATGTTCCATATGTCCCTAATGTCCCAGGCGTCCCAGATGGCCGATATGTCCCATATGTCCCTAATGTCCAGGGCGTCCTAAATGTCCCATATGTCCTTAACGTCCCAGACGTTCCAGACGTCCTGGATGTCCCATATGTCCTTAACGTCCCAGACGTCCCAGATGTCCCATATGTCCCTAACGTCCCTGTCGTCCTAGATGTCCTATATGTCCCTAAAGTCCCAGTCGGCCTAGATGTCCTATATGTCCCTAACGTCCCGTATGTCCTTAATGTCGCAGGCGTCCCAGATGTCCCACATGTCCCATATGTCCCTAATGTCTCAGGCGTCTGAAATGTCCCATATGTCCTTAACGTCCCAGATGTCCCAGACGTCCTAGATGTCCCATATGTCCTTAACGTCCCAGACATCCCAGATGTCCCATATGTCCCTAACGTCCCAGAAGTCCCAGATGTCCCATATGTCCCATATGTCCCTAATGTTCCAAGCGTCTTAAATGTCCCATATGTCCTTAACGTCCCAGATGTCCCAGACGTCCTAGATGTCCCATATGTCCTTAACGTCCCAGACGTCCCAGATGTCCCATATATCCCTAACGTCCCAGACGTCCCAGATCTCTCATATGTCCCTAATGTCCCAGGCGTCCCAGATGTCCCATATGTCCCATATGTCCCTAATGTCCAAGGCGTTCTAACTGTCCCATATGTCCTTAACGTCCCAGACGTCCCAGACGTCCTAGATGTCCCATATGCCCTTAACGTCCCAGACGTTCCAGATGTCCCATATGACCCTAACGTCTCAGACGTCCCAGATGTCCCATATGTCCCATATGTCCCTAATGTTTCAGGCGTCCTAGACGTTCCATATGTCCCTAACGTCCCAGACGTCCTAAATGTCCCATATGTCCTTAACGTCTCAGACGTCCCAGATGTCCCATATGTCCCTTACGTCCCAGATGTACCAGATGTCCCATATGTCCCATATGTCCATAATGTTTCAGGCGTACTAGATGTTCCATATGTCCCTAACATCCTAGACGTCATAGATGTTCCATATGTCCCTAACGTCCCAGACCTCCTAAATGTCCCATTTGTCCTTAACGTCCCAAACGTCTCAGAGGTCCTAGATGTCCCATATGTCCTTAACGTCTTAGACGTCCCAGATGTCCCATATGTCCCTAACGTCCCAGACGTCCCAGATGTCCCATATGTTCCATATGTCCCTAATGTCCCAGGCGTCCCAGATGGCCGATATGTCCCATGTCCCTAATGTCCAGGGCGTCCTAAATGTCCCATATGTCCTTAACGTCCCAGACGTTCCAGACGTCCTGGATGTCCCATATGTCCTTAACGTCCCAGACGTCCCAGATGTCCCATATGTCCCTAACGTCCCAGACGTCCCAGATGTCCCATATGTCCCATATGTCCGTAATGTCCCAGGCGTCCTAGATGTTCCATATGTCCCTAACGTCCCAGACGTCCTAAATGTCTCATATGTCTTTAACGTCCCAGACGTCCCAGCTGTCCCGTATGTCCCTAACGTCCCAGACGTCCTAGACGTCCTAGATGTCCCATATGTCCCTAACGTCCCAGACGTCCTACTTGTCCTATATGTCCCTAACGTCCCAGACGTCCCAGACGTACCAGATGTCTCTTATGTCCCATATGTCCCTAATGTCCCAGGCGTCCCAGATGTCCCATATGTCCCTAATGTCCCAGGCGACCTAAATGTCTCATATGTCCTTAACGTCCCAGACGTCCCAGACATTCTAGATGTCCTATATGTCCTTAACGTCCCAGACGCAGCTGTCCCATATATCCCTAACGTCCCAGACGTCTCAGATGTCCCATATGTCCTTAATGTCCCAAACGTCCTAAATGTTCCATATGTCCCTAACGTCCCAGACGTCCTAAATGTCCCATATGTCCCTAACGTCCCAGACGTCCCAGCTGTCCCGTATTTCCCTAATGTCCCAGACGTCCCAGACGTCCTAGATGTCCCATATGTCCCTAACGTCCCAGACGTCCCAAATGTCTCATATGTCCCTAATGTCCCAGACGTCCCAGATGTCCCATATGTCCCATATGTCCCTAATGTCCCAGACGTCCCAGATGTCCCATATGTCCCTAACGTCCCAGACGTCCCAGATGTCCCATATGTCCTTAACGTCCTAGATTTCCTAGATGTCCCATACGTCCTCAACGTCCCAGATGCTCTATATGTCTCTAACGTCCCAGACGTCCCAGATGTCCCATATGTCCCATATGTCTCTAATGTCCCAGGCGTCCCAGATGTTCTATATGTCCCATATGTTCCTAATGTCCCAGGCGTCCTAAATCTCCCATATGTCCCTAACGTCCCAGACGTCCTAAATGACCTATATGTCCTTAACGTCCCAGACGTCCCAGATGTCCCATATGTCCCATATGTCCCTAATGTCCCAGGCGTCCTAGATGTTCCATATGTCCCTAACGTCCCAGACGTCCTAAATGTCCTACATGTTCTTAACGTCCCAGACGTCCCAGATGTTCCATATGTCCCATATGTCCCTAATGTCCCAGGCGTCCCAGATGGCCGATATGTCCCATATGTCCCTAATGTCCAGGGAGTCCTAAATGTCCCATATGTCCTTAACGTCCCAGACGTCCCAGACATCCTAGATGTCCCATATGTCCTTAACGTCCCAGACGTCCCAGATGTCCCATATGTCTCATATGTCCCTAATGTCCCAGACGTCCCAGATGTCCCATATGTCCCTAACGTCCCAGACGTCCCAGATGTCCCATATGTCCTTAACGTCCTAGATTTCCTAGATGTCCCATACGTCCTCAACGTCCCAGATGCTCTATATGTCTCTAACGTCCCAGACGTCCCAGATGTCCCATATGTCCCATATGTCTCTAATGTCCCAGGCGTCCCAGATGTTCTATATGTCCCATATGTTCCTAATGTCCCAGGCGTCCTAAATCTCCCATATGTCCCTAACGTCCCAGACGTCCTAAATGACCTATATGTCCTTAACGTCCCAGACGTCCCAGATGTCCCATATGTCCCATATGTCCCTAATGTCCCAGGCGTCCTAGATGTTCCATATGTCCCTAACGTCCCAGACGTCCTAAATGTCCCACATGTTCTTAACGTCCCAGACGTCCCAGATGTTCCATATGTCCCATATGTCCCTAATGTCCCAGGCGTCCCAGATGGCCGATATGTCCCATATGTCCCTAATGTCCAGGGAGTCCTAAATGTCCCATATGTCCTTAACGTCTCAGACGTCCCAGATGTCCCATATGTCCCATATGTCCCTAATGTTTCAGGCGTCCTAGACGTTCCATATGTCCCTAACGTCCCAGACGTCCTAAATGTCCCATATGTCCTTAACGTCTCAGACGTCCCAGATGTCCCATATGTCCCTTACGTCCCAGATGTACCAGATGTCCCATATGTCCCATATGTCCATAATGTTTCAGGCGTACTAGATGTTCCATATGTCCCTAACATCCTAGACGTCATAGATGTTCCATATGTCCCTAACGTCCCAGACCTCCTAAATGTCCCATTTGTCCTTAACGTCCCAAACGTCTCAGAGGTCCTAGATGTCCCATATGTCCTTAACGTCTTAGACGTCCCAGATGTCCCATATGTCCCTAACGTCCCAGACGTCCCAGATGTCCCATATGTTCCATATGTCCCTAATGTCCCAGGCGTCCCAGATGGCCGATATGTCCCATATGTCCCTAATGTCCAGGGCGTCCTAAATGTCCCATATGTCCTTAACGTCCCAGACGTTCCAGACGTCCTGGATGTCCCATATGTCCTTAACGTCCCAGACGTCCCAGATGTCCCATATGTCCCTAACGTCCCAGACGTCCCAGATGTCCCATATGTCCCATATGTCCGTAATGTCCCAGGCGTCCTAGATGTTCCATATGTCCCTAACGTCCCAGACGTCCTAAATGTCTCATATGTCCCTAACGTCGCAGACGTCCCAGCTGTCCCGTATGTCCCTAACGTCCCAGACGTCCTAGACGTCCTAGATGTCCCATATGTCCCTAACGTCCCAGACGTCCTACTTGTCCTATATGTCCCTAACGTCCCAGACGTCCCAGACGTACCAGATGTCTCTTATGTCCCATATGTCCCTAATGTCCCAGGCGTCCCAGATGTCCCATATGTCCCTAATGTCCCAGGCGACCTAAATGTCTCATATGTCCTTAACGTCCCAGACGTCCCAGACATTCTAGATGTCCTATATGTCCTTAACGTCCCAGACGCAGCTGTCCCATATATCCCTAACGTCCCAGACGTCTCAGATGTCCCATATGTCCTTAATGTCCCAAACGTCCTAAATGTTCCATATGTCCCTAACGTCCCAGACGTCCTAAATGTCCCATATGTCCCTAACGTCCCAGACGTCCCAGCTGTCCCGTATTTCCCTAATGTCCCAGACGTCCCAGACGTCCTAGATGTTCCATATGTCCCTAACGTCCCAGACGTCCCAAATGTCTCATATGTCCCTAATGTCCCAGACGTCCCAGATGTCCCATATGTCCCATATGTCCCTAATGTCCCAGACGTCCCAGATGTCCCATATGTCCCTAACGTCCCAGACGTCCCAGATGTCCCATATGTCCTTAACGTCCTAGATTTCCTAGATGTCCCATACGTCCTCAACGTCCCAGATGCTCTATATGTCTCTAACGTCCCAGACGTCCCAGATGTCCCATATGTCCCATATGTCTCTAATGTCCCAGGCGTCCCAGATGTTCTATATGTCCCATATGTTACTAATGTCCCAGGCGTCCTAAATCTCCCATATGTCCCTAACGTCCCAGACGTCCTAAATGACCTATATGTCCTTAACGTCCCAGACGTCCCAGATGTCCCATATGTCCCATATGTCCCTAATGTCCCAGGCGTCCTAGATGTTCCATATGTCCCTAACGCCCCAGACGTCCTAAATGTCCCACATGTTCTTAACGTCCCAGACGTCCCAGATGTTCCATATGTCCCATATGTCCCTAATGTCCCAGGCGTCCCAGATGGCCGATATGTCCCATATGTCCCTAATGTCCAGGGAGTCCTAAATGTCCCATATGTCCTTAACGTCCCAGACGTCCCAGACATCCTAGATGTCCCATATGTCCTTAACGTCCCAGACGTCCCAGATGTCCCATATGTCCCTAACGTCCCAGACGTCACAGATGTCCCATATGTCCCTAACGTCCCAGACGTCCCAGACGTCCCAGATCATATGTCCCTAACGTCCCAGACGTCCTAGATGTCCTGTATGTCCCTAACGTCCCAGACGTTCCAAACGTCCCAGATGTACCATATGTCCCTAATGTCCCAGGCGTCCTAAATGTCCCATATGTCCTTAACGTCCCAGACGTCCCAGACGTCCTAGATGTCTTATATGTTCTTAACGTCCCAGACGTCCCTAATGTACCTTATGTCCCTAACTTACCAGACGTCCCAGATGTCCCATATGTTCCATATGTCCCTAATGTCCCAGGCGTCCCAGATGTCCCATATATTCTATATGTCCCTAATGTCCCAGGCGTTCTAAATGTCTCATATGTCCTTAACTGCCAGACGTCCCAGACGTCCTAGATGTCCTATATGTCCTTAACGTCCCAGACGTCCCAGATGTCCCATATGTCCTTAACGTCCCAGACGTCCCAGATGTCCTTAATGTCTTATATGTCTCGAATGTCCCAGACGTTCTAGATGTTCCATATGCCCCTAACGTCCCAGACGTTCTAAATGTCCCATATGTCCCTAACGTCCAAGACGACTCAGCTGTCCCGTATGTCCCTAACCTCCCAGACGTCCCAGACGTCCTAGATCATATGTCCCTAACGTCCCAGACGTCCTAGATGTCCTATATGTCCCTAACGTCCCAGACGTCCCAGACGTTCTAGATGTCCCATATGTCATTAACGTCCCAGACGTAACAGATGTCCCATATGGCCCATATGTCCCTAATGTCCCAGGCGCCCTAGATGTTCCATATGTCCCTAACGTCCCAGACGTCCTAAATGTCCTATATGTCCCTAACGTCCCAGACGTCCCAGACGTTCTAGATGTCCCATATGTCCTTAACGTCCCAGACGTCCCAGATGTCCCATATGTCCCATATGTCCTTAACGTCCCAGATGTCCCAAATGTCCCTAACGTCCCAGACGTCCCAGACGTCCTAGATCATATGTCCCTAACGTCCCAGACGTCCTAGATGTCCTATATGTCCCTAACGTCCCAGACGTCCCAGACGTTCTAAATGTCCCATATGTCCTTAACGTCCCAGTCGTCCCAGATGTCCCATATATCCCATATGTCCCTAATGTCCCAGGCGTCCTAGATGTTCCATATGTCCCTAACGTCCCAGACGTCCCAGATGTCCCATATGTCCCTAATGTCCCAGGCGTCCTAGATGTTCCATATGTCCGTAACGTCCCAGACGTCCTAAATGTCCCATATGTCCCTAACGTCCCAGACGTCCTAGATGTCTCATATGTCCCTAACGTCCCAGTCGTCCTAGATGTCCTATATGTCCCTAAAGTCCCAGTCGGCCTAGATGTCCTATATGTCCCTAACGTCCCGTATGTCCTTAATGTCGCAGGCGTCCCAGATGTCCCACATGTCCCATATGTCCCTAATGTCTCAGGCGTCTGAAATGTCCCATATGTCCTTAACGTCCCAGACGTCCCAGATGTCCCATATATCCCTAACGTCCCAGACGTCCCAGATCTCTCATATGTCCCTAATGTCCCAGGCGTCCCAGATGTCCCATATGTCCCATATGTCCCTAATGTCCAAGGCGTTCTAACTGTCCCATATGTCCTTAACGTCCCAGACGTCCCAGACGTCCTAGATGTCCCATATGTCCCTAACGTCCCAGTCGTCCTAGATGTCCTATATGTCCCTAAAGTCCCAGCCGGCCTAGATGTCCTATATGTCCCTAACGTCCCGTATGTCCTTAATGTCCCAGACGTCCCAGATGTCCCATATATCCCTAACGTCCCAGACGTCCCAGATCTCTCATATGTTCCTAATGTCCCAGGCGTCCCAGATGTCCCATATGTCCCATATGTCCCTAATGTCCAAGGCGTTCTAACTGTCCCATATGTCCTTAACGTCCCAGACGTCCCAGACGTCCTAGATGTCCCATATGCCCTTAACGTCCCAGACGTTCCAGATGTCCCATATGACCCTAACGTCTCAGACGTCCCAGATGTCCCATATGTCCCATATGTCCCTAATGTTTCAGGCGTCCTAGACGTTCCATATGTCCCTAACGTCCCAGACGTCCTAAATGTCCCATATGTCCTTAACGTCTCAGACGTCCCAGATGTCCCATATGTCCCTTACGTCCCAGATGTACCAGATGTCCCATATGTCCCATATGTCCATAATGTTTCAGGCGTACTAGATGTTCCATATGTCCCTAACATCCTAGACGTCATAGATGTTCCATATGTCCCTAACGTCCCAGACCTCCTAAATGTCCCATTTGTCCTTAACGTCCCAAACGTCTCAGAGGTCCTAGATGTCCCATATGTCCTTAACGTCTTAGACGTCCCAGATGTCCCATATGTCCCTAACGTCCCAGACGTCCCAGATGTCCCATATGTTCCATATGTCCCTAATGTCCCAGGCGTCCCAGATGGCCGATATGTCCCATATGTCCCTAATGTCCAGGGCGTCCTAAATGTCCCATATGTCCTTAACGTCCCAGACGTTCCAGACGTCCTGGATGTCCCATATGTCCTTAACGTCCCAGACGTCCCAGATGTCCCATATGTCCCTAACGTCCCAGTCGTCCTAGATGTCCTATATGTCCCTAAAGTCCCAGCCGGCCTAGATGTCCTATATGTCCCTAACGTCCCGTATGTCCTTAATGTCGCAGGCGTCCCAGATGTCCCACATGTCCCATATGTCCCTAATGTCTCAGGCGTCTGAAATGTCCCATATGTCCTTAACGTCCCAGATGTCCCAGACGTCCTAGATGTCCCATATGTCCTTAACGTCCCAGACATCCCTGATGTCCCATATGTCCCTAACGTCCCAAAAGTCCCAGATGTCCCATATGTCCCATATGTCCCTAATGTTCCAAGCGTCTTAAATGTCCCATATGTCCTTAACGTCCCAGATGTCCCAGACGTCCTAGATGTCCCATATGTCCTTAACGTCCCAAACGTCCCAGATGTCCCATATATCCCTAACGTCCCAGACGTCCCAGATCTCTCATATGTCCCTAATGTCCCAGGCGTCCCAGATGTCCCATATGTTCCATATGTCCCTAATGTCCAAGGCGTTCTAACTGTCCCATATGTCCTTAACGTCCCAAACGTCCCAGACGTCCTAGATGACCCATATGCCCTTAACGTCCCAGACGTTCCAGATGTCCCATATGACCCTAACGTCTCAGACGTCCCAGATGTCCCATATGTCCCATATGTCCTTAATGTTTTAGGCGTCCTAGACGTTCCATATGTCCCTAACGTCCCAGACGTCCTAAATGTCCCATATGTCCTTAACGTCTCAGACGTCCCAGATGTCCCATATGTCCCTTACGTCCCAGATGTACCAGATGTACCATATGTCCCATATGTCCATAATGTTTCAGGCGTACTAGATGTTCCATATGTCCCTAACATCCTAGACGTCATAGATGTTCCATATGTCCCTAACGTCCCAGACCTCCTAAATGTCCCATTTGTCCTTAACGTCCCAAACGTCTCAGAGGTCCTAGATGTCCCATATGTCCTTAACGTCTTAGACGTCCCAGATGTCCCATATGTCCCTAACGTCCCAGACGTCCCAGATGTCCCATATGTTCCATATGTCCCTAATGTCCCAGGCGTCCCAGATGGCCGATATGTCCCATATGTCCCTAATGTCCAGGGCGACCTAAATGTCCCATATGTCCTTAACGTCCCAGACGTTCCAGACGTCCTGGATGTCCCATATGTCCTTAACGTCCCAGACGTCCCAGATGTCCCATATGTCCCTAACGTCCCAGACGTCCCAGATGTCCCATATGTCCCATATGTCCGTAATGTCCCAGGCGTCCTAGATGTTCCATATGTCCCTAACGTCCCAGACGTCTTAAATGTCTCATATGTCCTTAACGTCCCAGACGTCCCACCTGTCCCGTATGTCCCTAACGTCCCAGACGTCCTAGACGTCCTAGATGTCCCATATGTCCCTAACGTCCCAGACGTCCTACTTGTCCTATATGTCCCTAACGTCCCAGACGTCCCAGACGTACCAGATGTCTCTTATGTCCCATATGTCCCTAATGTCCCAGGCGTCCCAGATGTCCCATATGTCCCTAATGTCCCAGGCAACCTAAATGTCTCATATGTCCTTAACGTCCCAGACGTCCCAGACATTCTAGATGTCCTATATGTCCTTAACGTCCCAGACGCAGCTGTCCCATATATCCCTAACGTCCCAGACGTCTCAGATGTCCCATATGTCCTTAATGTCCCAAACGTCCTAAATGTTCCATATGTCCCTAACGTCCCAGACGTCCTAGATGTCCCATATGTCCCTAACGTCCCAGACGTCCCAAATGTCTCATATGTCCCTAACGTCCCAGACGTCCCAGATGTCCCATATGTCCCATATGTCCCTAATGTCCCAGACGTCCCAGATGTCCCATATGTCCCTAACGTCCCAGACGTCCCAGATGTCCCATATGTCCTTAACGTGTTAGATTTCCTAGATGTCCCATACGTCCTCAACGTCCCAGATGCTCTATATGTCTCTAACGTCCCAGACGTCCCAGATGTCCCATATGTCCCATATGTCTCTAATGTCCCAGGCGTCCCAGATGTTCTATATGTCCCATATGTTCCTAATGTCCCAGGCGTCCTAAATCTCCCATATGTCCCTAACGTCCCAGACGTCCTAAATGTCCTATATGTCCTTAACGTCCCAGACGTCCCAGATGTCCCATATGTCCCTAATGTCCCAGGCGTCCTAGATGTTCCATATGTCCCTAACGTCCCAGACGTCCTAAATGTCCCACATGTTCTTAACGTCCCAGACGTCCCAGATGTTCCATATGTCCCATATGTCCCTAATGTCCCAGGCGTCCTAGATGTTCCATATGGCCCTAACGTCCCAGACGTCCTAAATGTCCCATATGTCCTTAACGTCCCAGACGTCCTAGATTCCCCATATGTTCCTAACGTCCCAGACGTCCCTGATGTCCCATATGTCCCATATGTCCCTAATGTCCCAGGCGTCCTAGATGTTCCATATGTCCCTAACGTCCCAGACGTCCTATATGTCCCATATGTCCTTAACGTCCCAGACGTCCCAGCTGTCCCGTATGTCCCTAACGTCCCAGACGTCCCAGACGTCCTAGATGTCCTATATGTCACTAACGTCCCAGACGTCCCAGATGTCCCATATGTTTCTAACGTCCCAGACGTCCCAGATGTCCCATATGTCCCTAATATCCCATGCGTCCCAGATGTCCCATATGTCCCATATGTCCCTAATGTCCCAGGCGTCCTAAATGTCACATATGTCCTTAACGTCTCAAACGTCTCAGACGTCCTAGATGTCCCATATGTCCTTAACGTCTCAGACGTCCCAGATGTCCCATATGTTTCTAACGTCCCAGACGTCCCAGATGTCCCATATGTCCCTAATATCCCATGCGTCCCAGATGTCCCATATGTCCCATATGTCCCTAATGTCCCAGGCGTCCTAAATGTCCCATATGTCCTTAACGTCCCAGACGTCCCAGACGTCCTGGATGTCTCATATTTCCTTAACGTCCCAGACGTCCCAGATGTCCCATATGACCCATATGTCCCTAATGTCCCAGGCGTCCCAGATGGCCGATATGTCCCATATGTCCCTAATGTCCAGGGAGTCCTAAATGTCCCATATGTCCTTAACGTCCCAGACATCCTAGCTGTCCCATATGTCCTTAACGTCCCAGACGTCCCAGACGTCCTAGATGTCTCATATTTCCTTAACGTCCCAGAAGTCCCAGATGTCCCATATGTCCCATATGTCCCTAAAGTCCCAGGCGTCCCAGATGGCCGATATGTCCCATATGTCCCTAACGTCCCAGACGTCCTAGATGTCCTGTATGTCCCTAACGTCCCAGACGTTCAAAACGTCCCAGATGTCCCATATGTCCCTAATGTCCCAGGCGTCCTAAATATCCCATATGTCCTTAACGTCCCAGACGTCCCAGACGTCTTAGATGTCACATATGTTCTTAACGTCCCAGACGTCTCTATGTCACATATGTCCCTAACGTACCAGACGTCCCAGATGTCCCATATGTTCCATATGTCCCTAATGTCCCAGGCGTCCCAGATGTCCCATATATTCCATATGTCCCTAATGTCCCAGGCGTTCTAAATGTCTCATATGTCCTTAACGTCCCAGACGTCCCAGACGTCCTAGATGTTCTATATGTCCTTAACGTCCCAGACGTCCCAGATGTCCCATATGTCCCTAACGTCCCAGACGTCCCAGATGTCCTTAATGTCCTATATGTCTCGAATGTCCCAGACGTTCTAGATGTTCCATATGCTCCTAACGTCCCAGACGTTCTAAATGTCTCATATGTCCCTAACGTCCAAGACGTCTCAGCTGTCCCGTATGTCCCTAACCTCCCAGACGTCCCAGACGTCCTAGATCATATGTCCCTAACGTCCCAGACGTCCTAGATGTCCTATATGTCCCTAACGTCCCAGACGTCCCAGACGTTCTAGATGTCCCATATGTCCTTAACGTCCCAGACGTAACAGATGTCCCATATGTCCCATATGTCCCTAATGTCCCAGGCGTCCTAGATGTTCCATATGTCCCTAACGTCCCAGACGTCCCAGATATCCCATATGTTCATAATGTCCCAGGCGTCCTAGATGTTCCATATGTCCCTAACGTCCCAGACGTCCTAAATGTCCTATATGTCCCTAACGTCCCAGACGTCCCAGACGTTCTAGATGTCCCATATGTCCTTAACGTCCCAGACGTCTCAGATGTCTTATATGTCCCATATGTCTTTAACGTCCCAGACGTCCCAGATGTCCCATATGTCCCTAACGTCCCAGACGTCCCAGATGTCCCTAATGTCCTATATGTCTCGAATGTCCCAGACGTCCTAGATGTTCCATATGCCCCTAACGTCCCAGACGTCCCAGATGTCCCATATGTCCCTAACGTCCCAGACGTCCCAGATGTCCCTAATGTCCTATATGTCTCGAATGTCCCAGACGTCCTAGATGTTCCATATGCCCCTAACGTCCCAGACGTCCTAAATGTATCATATGTCCCTAACGTCCAAGACGTCTCAGCTGTCCCGTATGTCCCTAACCTCCCAGACGTCCCAGACGTCCTAGATCATATGTCCCTAACGTCCCAGACGTCCTAGATGTCCTATATGTCCCTAACGTCCCAGACGTCCTAGATGTCCTATATGTCCCTAACGTCCCAGACGTCCCAGACGTTCTAGATGTCCCATATGTCCTTAACGTCCCAGACGTCTCAGATGTCCCATATGTCCCATATGTCCTTAACGTCCCAGACGTCCCAGATGTCCCATATGTCCCTAACGTCCCAGACGTCCCAGATGTCCCATATGTCCCTAACGTCCCAGACGTCCCAGACGTCCTAGATTATATGTCCCTAACGTCCCAGACGTCCTAGATGTCCTGTATGTCCCTAACGTCCCAGACGTTCCAATCGTCCCAGATGTCCCATATGTCCCTAATGTCCCAGGCGTCCTAAATATCCCATATGTCCTTAACGTCCCAGACGTCCCAGACGTCCTAGATGTCACATATGTTCTTAACGTCCCAGACGTCCCTAATGTCTCATATGTCCCTAACGTACCAGACGTCCCAGATGTCCCATATGTTTCATATGTCCCTAATGTCCCAGGCGTCCCAGATGTCCCATATATTCCATATGTCCCTAATGTCCCAGGCGTTCTAAATGTCTCATATGTCCTTAACGTCCCAGACGTCCCAGACGTCCTAGATGTCACATATGTTCTTAACGTCCCAGACGTCCTTAATGTCTCATATGTCCCTAACGTACCAGACGTCCCAGATGTCCCATATGTTCCATATGTCCCTAATGTCCCAGGCGTCCCAGATGTCCCATATATTCCATATGTCCCTAATGTCCCAGGCGTTCTAAATGTCTCATATGTCCTTAACGTCCCAGACGTCCCAGACGTCCTAGATGTTCTATATGTCCTTAACGTCCCAGTCGTCCCAGATGTCCCATATGTCCCTAACGTCCCAGACGTCCCAGATGTCCTTAATGTCCTATATGTCTCGAATGTCCCAGACGTTCTAGATGTTCCATATGCCCCTAAGGTCCCAGACGTTCTAAATGTCCCATATGTCCCTAACGTCCAAGACGTCTCAGCTGTCCCGTATGTCCCTAACCTCCCAGACGTCCCAGACGTCCTAGATCATCTGTACCTAACGTCCCAGACGTCCTAGATGTCCTATATGTCCCTAACGTCCCAGACGTCCCATACGTTCTAGATTTCCCATATGTCCTTAACGTCCCAGACGTAACAGATGTCCCATATGTCCCATATGTCCCTAATGTCCCAGGCGTCCTAGATGTTCCATATGTCCCTAACGTCCCAGACATCCCAGATATCCTATATGTCCTTAATGTCCCAGGCGTCCTAGATGTTCCATATGTCCCTAACGTCCCAGACGTCCTAAATGTCCTATATGTCCCTAACGTCCCAGACGTCCCAGACGTTCTACATGTCCCATTTGTCCTTAACGTCCCAGACGTCCCAGATGTCCCATATGTCCCATATGTCTTTAATGTCCTAGACGTCCCAGATGTCCCATATGTCCCTAACGTCCCAGACGTCCCAGATGTCCCTAATGTCCTATATGTCTCGAATGTCCCAGACGTCCTAGATGTTCCATATGCCCCTAACGTCCCAGACGTCCTAAATGTATCATATGTCCCTAACGTCCAAGACGTCTCAGCTGTCCCGTATGTCCCTAACCTCCCAGACGTCCCAGACGTCCTAGATCATATGTCCCTAACGTCCCAGACGTCCTAGATGTTCCATATACCCCTAACGTCCCAGACGTTCTAAATGTATCATATGTCCCTAACGTCCAAGACGTCTCAGCTGTCCCATATGTCCCTAACCTCCCAGACGTCCCAGACGTCCTAGATCATATGTCCCTAACGTCCCAGACGTCCTAGATGTCCTATATGTCCCTAACGTCCCAGACGTCCCAGACGTTCTAGATGTCCCATATGTCCTTAACGTCCCAGACGTCTCACATGTCCCATATGTCCCATATGTCCCTAACGTCCTAGATTTCCTAGATGTCCCATACGTCCTCAACGTCCCAGATGCTCTATATGTCTCTAACGTCCCAGACGTCCCAGCTGTCCCATATGTCCCATATGTCTCTAATGTCCCAGGCGTCCCAGATGTTCTATATGTCCCATATGTTCCTAATGTCCCAGGCGTCCTAAATCTCCCATATGTCCCTAACGTCCCAGACGTCCTAAATGTCCTATATGTCCTTAACGTCCCAGACGTCCCAGATGTCCCATATGTCCCATATGTCCCTAATATCCCAGGCGTCCTAGATGTTCCATATGTCCCTAACGTCCCAGACGTCCTAAATGTCCCACATGTTCTTAACGTCCCAGACGTCCCAGATGTTCCATATGTCCCATATGTCCCTAATGTCCCAGGCGTCCTAGATGTTCCATATGGCCCTAACGTCCCAGACGTCCTAAATGTCCCATATGTCCTTAACGTCCCAGACGTCCTAGATTCCCCATATGTTCCTAACGTCCCAGACGTCCCTGATGTCCCATATGTCCCATATGTCCCTAATGTCCCAGGCGTCCTAGATGTTCCATATGTCCCTAACGTCCCAGACGTCCTATATGTCCCATATGTCCTTAACGTCCCAGACGTCCCAGCTGTCCCGTATGTCCCTAACGTCCCAGACGTCCCAGATGTCCCATATGTCCCATATGTCCCTAATGTCCCAGGCGTCCCAGATGTCCCATATATCCCATATGTCCCTAATGTCCCAGGCGTCCTAAATGTCACATATGTCCTTAACGTCCCAAACGTCTCAGACGTCCTAGATGTCCCATATGTCCTTAACGTCTCAGACGTCCCAGATGTCCCATATGTTTCTAACGTCCCAGACGTCCCAGATGTCCCATATGTCCCTAATATCCCATGCGTCCCAGATGTCCCATATGTCCCATATGTCCCTAATGTCCCAGGCGTCCTAAATGTCCCATATGTCCTTAACGTCCCAGACGTCCCAGACGTCCTAGATGTCTCATATTTCCTTAACGTCCCAGACGTCCCAGATGTCCCATATGACCCATATGTCCCTAATGTCCCAGGCGTCCCAGATGGCCGATATTTCCCATATGTCCCTAATGTCCAGGGAGTCCTAAATGTCCCATATGTCCTTAACGTCCCAGACGTCCCAGACATCCTAGCTGTCCCATATGTCCTTAACGTCCCAGACGTCCCAGACGTCCTAGATGTCTCATATTTCCTTAACGTCCCAGACGTCCCAGATGTCCCATATGTCCCATATGTCCCTAATGTCCCAGGCGTCCCAGATGGCCGATATGTCCCATATGTCCCTAATGTCCAGGGAGTCCTAAATGTCCCATATGTCCTTAACGTCCCAGACGTCCCAGACATCCTAGATGTCCCATATGTCCCTAACGTCCCAGACGTCCCAGATGTCCCATATGTCCCTAACGTCCCAGACGTCCTAGATGTCCTGTATGTCCCTAACGTCCCAGACGTTCCAAACGTCCCAGATGTCCCATATGTCCCTAATGTCCCAGGCGTCCTAAATATCCCATATGTCCTTAACGTCCCAGACGTCCCAGACGTCTTAGATGTCACATATGTTCTTTACGTCCCAGACGTCTCTATGTCACATATGTCCCTAACGTACCAGACGTCCCAGATGTCCCATATGTTCCATATGTCCCTAATGTCCCAGGCGTCCCAGATGTCCCATATATTCCATATGTCCCTAATGTCCCAGGCGTTCTAAATGTCTCATATGTCCTTAACGTCCCAGACGTCCCAGACGTCCTAGATGTTCTATATGTCCTTAACGTCCCAGACGTCCCAGATGTCCCATATGTCCCTAACGTCCCAGACGTCCTAGATGTCCTTAATGTCTTATATGTCTCGAATGTCCCAGACGTTCTAGATGTTCCATATGCCCCTAACGTCCCAGACGTCCTAATGTCCCATATGTCCCTAACGTCCAAGACGTCTCAGCTGTCCCGTATGTCCCTAACCTCCCAGACGTCCCAGACGTCCTAGATCATATGTCCCTAACGTCCCAGACGTCCTAGATGTCCTATATGTCCCTAACGTCCCAGACGTCCCAGACGTTCTAGATGTCCCATATGTCCTTAACGTCCCAGACGTAACAGATGTCCCATATGTCCCATATGTCCCTAATGTCCCAGGCGTTCTAGATGTTCCATATGTCCCTAACGTCCCAGACGTCCCAGATATCCCATATGTCACTAATGTCCCAGGCGTCCTAGATGTTCCATATGTCCCTAACGTCCCAGACGTCCTAAATGTCCTATATGTCCCTAACGTCCCAGACGTCCCAGACGTTCTAGATGTCCCATATGTCCTTAACGTCCCAGACGTCTCAGATGTCCCATATGTCCCATATGTCTTTAACGTCCCAGACGTCCCAGATGTCCCATATGTCCCTAACGTTCCAGACGTCCCAGATGTCACTAATGTCCTATATGTCTCGAATGTCCCAGACGTCCTAGATGTTCCATATGCCCCTAACGTCCCAGACGTCCTAAATGTATCATATGTCCCTAACGTCCAAGACGTCTCAGCTGTCCCGTATGTCCCTAACCTCCCAGACGTCCCAGACGTCCTAGATCATATGTCCCTAACGTCCCAGACGTCCTAGATGTTCCATATGCCCCTAAGGTCCCAGACGTTCTAAATGTCCCATATGTCCCTAACGTCCAAGACGTCTCAGCTGTCCCGTATGTCCCTAACCTCCCAGACGTCCCAGACGTCCTAGATCATCTGTACCTAACGTCCCAGACGTCCTAGATGTCCTATATGTCCCTAACGTCCCAGACGTCCCATACGTTCTAGATTTCCCATATGTCCTTAACGTCCCAGACGTAACAGATGTCCCATATGTCCCATATGTCCCTAATGTCCCAGGCGTCCTAGATGTTCCATATGTCCCTAACGTCCCAGACATCCCAGATATCCTATATGTCCTTAATGTCCCAGGCGTCCTAGATGTTCCATATGTCCCTAACGTCCCAGACGTCCTAAATGTCCTATATGTCCCTAACGTCCCAGACGTCCCAGACGTTCTACATGTCCCATTTGTCCTTAACGTCCCAGACGTCCCAGATGTCCCATATGTCCCATATGTCTTTAATGTCCTAGACGTCCCAGATGTCCCATATGTCCCTAACGTCCCAGACGTCCCAGATGTCCCTAATGTCCTATATGTCTCGAATGTCCCAGACGTCCTAGATGTTCCATATGCCCCTAACGTCCCAGACGTCGTAAATGTATCATATGTCCCTAACGTCCAAGACGTCTCAGCTGTCCCGTATGTCCCTAACCTCCCAGACGTCCCAGACGTCCTAGATCATATGTCCCTAACGTCCCAGACGTCCTAGATGTTCCATATACCCCTAACGTCCCAGACGTTCTAAATGTATCATATGTCCCTAACGTCCAAGACGTCTCAGCTGTCCCATATGTCCCTAACCTCCCAGACGTCCCAGACGTCCTAGATCATATGTCCCTAACGTCCCAGACGTCCTAGATGTCCTATATGTCCCTAACGTCCCAGACGTCCCAGACGTTCTAGATGTCCCATATGTCCTTAACGTCCCAGACGTCTCACATGTCCCATATGTCCCATATGTCCCTAACGTCCTAGATTTCCTAGATGTCCCATACGTCCTCAACGTCCCAGATGCTCTATATGTCTCTAACGTCCCAGACGTCCCAGCTGTCCCATATGTCCCATATGTCTCTAATGTCCCAGGCGTCCCAGATGTTCTATATGTCCCATATGTTCCTAATGTCCCAGGCGTCCTAAATCTCCCATATGTCCCTAACGTCCCAGACGTCCTAAATGTCCTATATGTCCTTAACGTCCCAGACGTCCCAGATGTCCCATATGTCCCATATGTCCCTAATATCCCAGGCGTCCTAGATGTTCCATATGTCCCTAACGTCCCAGACGTCCTAAATGTCCCACATGTTCTTAACGTCCCAGACGTCCCAGATGTTCCATATGTCCCATATGTCCCTAATGTCCCAGGCGTCCTAGATGTTCCATATGGCCCTAACGTCCCAGACGTCCTAAATGTCCCATATGTCCTTAACGTCCCAGACGTCCTAGATTCCCCATATGTTCCTAACGTCCCAGACGTCCCTGATGTCCCATATGTCCCATATGTCCCTAATGTCCCAGGCGTCCTAGATGTTCCATATGTCCCTAACGTCCCAGACGTCCTATATGTCCCATATGTCCTTAACGTCCCAGACGTCCCAGCTGTCCCGTATGTCCCTAACGTCCCAGACGTCCCAGATGTCCCATATGTCCCATATGTCCCTAATGTCCCAGGCGTCCCAGATGTCCCATATATCCCATATGTCCCTAATGTCCCAGGCGACCTAAATGTCACATATGTCCTTAACGTCCCAAACGTCTCAGACGTCCTAGATGTCCCATATGTCCTTAACGTCTCAGACGTCCCAGATGTCCCATATGTTTCTAACGTCCCAGACGTCCCAGATGTCCCATATGTCCCTAATATCCCATGCGTCCCAGATGTCCCATATGTCCCATATGTCCCTAATGTCCCAGGCGTCCTAAATGTCCCATATGTCCTTAACGTCCCAGACGTCCCAGACGTCCTAGATGTCTCATATTTCCTTAACGTCCCAGACGTCCCAGATGTCCCATATGACCCATATGTCCCTAATGTCCCAGGCGTCCCAGATGGCCGATATTTCCCATATGTCCCTAATGTCCAGGGAGTCCTAAATGTCCCATATGTCCTTAACGTCCCAGACGTCCCAGACATCCTAGCTGTCCCATATGTCCTTAACGTCCCAGACGTCCCAGACGTCCTAGATGTCTCATATTTCCTTAACGTCCCAGACGTCCCAGATGTCCCATATGTCCCATATGTCCCTAATGTCCCAGGCGTCCCAGATGGCCGATATGTCCCATATGTCCCTAATGTCCAGGGAGTCCTAAATGTCCCATATGTCCTTAACGTCCCAGACGTCCCAGACATCCTAGATGTCCCATATGTCCCTAACGTCCCAGACGTCCCAGATGTCCCATATGTCCCTAACGTCCCAGACGTCCTAGATGTCCTGTATGTCCCTAACGTCCCAGACGTTCCAAACGTCCCAGATGTCCCATATGTCCCTAATGTCCCAGGCGTCCTAAATATCCCATATGTCCTTAACGTCCCAGACGTCCCAGACGTCTTAGATGTCACATATGTTCTTTACGTCCCAGACGTCTCTATGTCACATATGTCCCTAACGTACCAGACGTCCCAGATGTCCCATATGTTCCATATGTCCCTAATGTCCCAGGCGTCCCAGATGTCCCATATATTCCATATGTCCCTAATGTCCCAGGCGTTCTAAATGTCTCATATGTCCTTAACGTCCCAGACGTCCCAGACGTCCTAGATGTTCTATATGTCCTTAACGTCCCAGACGTCCCAGATGTCCCATATGTCCCTAACGTCCCAGACGTCCTAGATGTCCTTAATGTCTTATATGTCTCGAATGTCCCAGACGTTCTAGATGTTCCATATGCCCCTAACGTCCCAGACGTCCTAATGTCCCATATGTCCCTAACGTCCAAGACGTCTCAGCTGTCCCGTATGTCCCTAACCTCCCAGACGTCCCAGACGTCCTAGATCATATGTCCCTAACGTCCCAGACGTCCTAGATGTCCTATATGTCCCTAACGTCCCAGACGTCCCAGACGTTCTAGATGTCCCATATGTCCTTAACGTCCCAGACGTAACAGATGTCCCATATGTCCCATATGTCCCTAATGTCCCAGGCGTTCTAGATGTTCCATATGTCCCTAACGTCCCAGACGTCCCAGATATCCCATATGTCACTAATGTCCCAGGCGTCCTAGATGTTCCATATGTCCCTAACGTCCCAGACGTCCTAAATGTCCTATATGTCCCTAACGTCCCAGACGTCCCAGACGTTCTAGATGTCCCATATGTCCTTAACGTCCCAGACGTCTCAGATGTCCCATATGTCACATATGTCTTTAACGTCCCAGACGTCCCAGATGTCCCATATGTCCCTAACGTTCCAGACGTCCCAGATGTCACTAATGTCCTATATGTCTCGAATGTCCCAGACGTCCTAGATGTTCCATATGCCCCTAACGTCCCAGACGTCCTAAATGTATCATATGTCCCTAACGTCCAAGACGTCTCAGCTGTCCCGTATGTCCCTAACCTCCCAGACGTCCCAGACGTCCTAGATCATATGTCCCTAACGTCCCAGACGTCCTAGATGTTCCATATGCCCCTAAGGTCCCAGACGTTCTAAATGTCCCATATGTCCCTAACGTCCAAGACGTCTCAGCTGTCCCGTATGTCCCTAACCTCCCAGACGTCCCAGACGTCCTAGATCATCTGTACCTAACGTCCCAGACGTCCTAGATGTCCTATATGTCCCTAACGTCCCAGACGTCCCATACGTTCTAGATTTCCCATATGTCCTTAACGTCCCAGACGTAACAGATGTCCCATATGTCCCATATGTCCCTAATGTCCCAGGCGTCCTAGATGTTCCATATGTCCCTAACGTCCCAGACATCCCAGATATCCTATATGTCCTTAATGTCCCAGGCGTCCTAGATGTTCCATATGTCCCTAACGTCCCAGACGTCCTAAATGTCCTATATGTCCCTAACGTCCCAGACGTCCCAGACGTTCTACATGTCCCATTTGTCCTTAACGTCCCAGACGTCCCAGATGTCCCATATGTCCCATATGTCTTTAATGTCCTAGACGTCCCAGATGTCCCATATGTCCCTAACGTCCCAGACGTCCCAGATGTCCCTAATGTCCTATATGTCTCGAATGTCCCAGACGTCCTAGATGTTCCATATGCCCCTAACGTCCCAGACGTCGTAAATGTATCATATGTCCCTAACGTCCAAGACGTCTCAGCTGTCCCGTATGTCCCTAACCTCCCAGACGTCCCAGACGTCCTAGATCATATGTCCCTAACGTCCCAGACGTCCTAGATGTTCCATATACCCCTAACGTCCCAGACGTTCTAAATGTATCATATGTCCCTAACGTCCAAGACGTCTCAGCTGTCCCATATGTCCCTAACCTCCCAGACGTCCCAGACGTCCTAGATCATATGTCCCTAACGTCCCAGACGTCCTAGATGTCCTATATGTCCCTAACGTCCCAGACGTCCCAGACGTTCTAGATGTCCCATATGTCCTTAACGTCCCAGACGTCTCACATGTCCCATATGTCCCATATGTCCCTAACGTCCTAGATTTCCTAGATGTCCCATACGTCCTCAACGTCCCAGATGCTCTATATGTCTCTAACGTCCCAGACGTCCCAGCTGTCCCATATGTCCCATATGTCTCTAATGTCCCAGGCGTCCCAGATGTTCTATATGTCCCATATGTTCCTAATGTCCTAGGCGTCCTAAATCTCCCATATGTCCCTAACGTCCCAGACGTCCTAAATGTCCTATATGTCCTTAACGTCCCAGACGTCCCAGATGTCCCATATGTCCCATATGTCCCTAATATCCCAGGCGTCCTAGATGTTCCATATGTCCCTAACGTCCCAGACGTCCTAAATGTCCCACATGTTCTTAACGTCCCAGACGTCCCAGATGTTCCATATGTCCCATATGTCCCTAATGTCCCAGGCGTCCTAGATGTTCCATATGGCCCTAACGTCCCAGACGTCCTAAATGTCCCATATGTCCTTAACGTCCCAGACGTCCTAGATTCCCCATATGTTCCTAACGTCCCAGACGTCCCTGATGTCCCATATGTCCCATATGTCCCTAATATCCCAGGCGTCCTAGATGTTCCATATGTCCCTAACGTCCCAGACGTCCTATATGTCCCATATGTCCTTAACGTCCCAGACGTCCCAGCTGTCCCGTATGTCCCTAACGTCCCAGACGTCCCAGATGTCCCATATGTCCCATATGTCCCTAATGTCCCAGGCGTCCCAGATGTCCCATATATCCCATATGTCCCTAATGTCCCAGGCGTCCTAAATGTCACATATGTCCTTAACGTCCCAAACGTCTCAGACGTCCTAGATGTCCCATATGTCCTTAACGTCTCAGACGTCCCAGATGTCCCATATGTTTCTAACGTCCCAGACGTCCCAGATGTCCCATATGTCCCTAATATCCCATGCGTCCCAGATGTCCCATATGTCCCATATGTCCCTAATGTCCCAGGCGTCCTAAATGTCCCATATGTCCTTAACGTCCCAGACGTCCCAGACGTCCTAGATGTCTCATATTTCCTTAACGTCCCAGACGTCCCAGATGTCCCATATGACCCATATGTCCCTAATGTCCCAGGCGTCCCAGATGGCCGATATTTCCCATATGTCCCTAATGTCCAGGGAGTCCTAAATGTCCCATATGTCCTTAACGTCCCAGACGTCCCAGACATCCTAGCTGTCCCATATGTCCTTAACGTCCCAGACGTCCCAGACGTCCTAGATGTCTCATATTTCCTTAACGTCCCAGACGTCCCAGATGTCCCATATGTCCCATATGTCCCTAATGTCCCAGGCGTCCCAGATGGCCGATATGTCCCATATGTCCCTAATGTCCAGGGAGTCCTAAATGTCCCATATGTCCTTAACGTCCCAGACGTCCCAGACATCCTAGATGTCCCATATGTCCCTAACGTCCCAGACGTCCCAGATGTCCCATATGTCCCTAACGTCCCAGACGTCCTAGATGTCCTGTATGTCCCTAACGTCCCAGACGTTCCAAACGTCCCAGATGTCCCATATGTCCCTAATGTCCCAGGCGTCCTAAATATCCCATATGTCCTTAACGTCCCAGACGTCCCAGACGTCTTAGATGTCACATATGTTCTTTACGTCCCAGACGTCTCTATGTCACATATGTCCCTAACGTACCAGACGTCCCAGATGTCCCATATGTTCCATATGTCCCTAATGTCCCAGGCGTCCCAGATGTCCCATATATTCCATATGTCCCTAATGTCCCAGGCGTTCTAAATGTCTCATATGTCCTTAACGTCCCAGACGTCCCAGACGTCCTAGATGTTCTATATGTCCTTAACGTCCCAGACGTCCCAGATGTCCCATATGTCCCTAACGTCCCAGACGTCCTAGATGTCCTTAATGTCTTATATGTCTCGAATGTCCCAGACGTTCTAGATGTTCCATATGCCCCTAACGTCCCAGACGTTCTAAATGTCCCATATGTCCCTAACGTCCAAGACGTCTCAGCTGTCCCGTATG